>CM021104.1:528863921-528970587 GCA_007115665.2 Sequoiadendron giganteum | reverse complement strand
TGAATAGCCATCAAATGGATAGTGCATCATACATGCAAGATATAAAGTAACAAGAGGAAAATATCATAATCATACATAATATAAATGATCAACTATCATGTCGATATGAAATGCACGCATCAAACTCATGCATGCGAGGGGGGGTTGATAAGGCTCTTGCAACCAATACAGGGGACATGTTCAATCTCAGTTGATGATTTTCTGCTATTGAACCAATATAAGTTTACATACTATTCTGCCAAAAACTTGTATACCTTTAAAGAAAATGACAACTTTGTGCCCATTTTGGTCCTACTTTAGGTACCCTCACATCAACCATCCTCCTAAAACAAAATTTATAGGCCCCTAAGGTTAGTTAATTTTGACTTTGAGGGCTATTTTACCTAAGGAATTACACAAGCCCTGACAAATAACATTAAAACCATTCAAATATCACCAATCCCACCTCAGAAACCCCTGGTGGGACTAGGTCGCCCAAGTTGGTGACCTAGTCCTTTTTAGCGATTTTTGCATTTTTAAATGGAAAAATGTCTATCTTGCTAAAAATTCTTGATGGGTATCGGCCTCTTAGCTCAAAATTATCGACAATTAGGTATTGTTGCTTATAAGTACATGTTTTTAGGTCATTTTTCACAAGCAACTTCAAGAATCAAGTGCAAAACATCTTCCTCATGAAGTTTCATATCTCTTTCATAGCAAAGTTGAAGCTTTTGGACAACAAACTAGGGCTTTAGCAAGTCTTCAAGCTCACTTCCCATTCAAGTTCTCAGATTTCCAAAGGTTGAACATGGATGACTATGGAGAATCATGGAAAACATAGGTTGATGAGATGCAACTAGCCACAAAATCACACCTAAAGACTTATTTTCAAAGTGATTCTAGGGTAAAAGCACAAAGCTGTGTCACACTTTCAACCAACATATCAACACAACTAAATTTAAGTATTTCTAACTAAAAATCAATTTTGGCCAAACATATGATCTAGTAAGATTCATTCTAGCTAAGTTAGATACTTCCACAACTTTTTCAACTAAAATTGTTGGCAAAAAATATATGGAGAACCACTTTGAGTCCAATTTATGAAAAAAATAGAATTATTAGAAAAACTTGAAATTTCAATAACTCTTTCTAATATAAATAACATTTAAAAAAAATATAAAAAATACCCTTTTCTAGATCTATATGTTTAGTTTTCAAAAATATATTTATTTAAATAGTTTAATTATTTATATTTTATTTTGTATTTATACTAAGAGTAGGTTATCAACAAAAAATATGATGCACTAGATAAAAGAATCTATTTCAAGATGGTATATTTTTTTTCCATTTTAGATAGATATTTAATATGAAAGTTGACGTCCGATGGAAACAACTATTTTTTGATTCACACACATTTTAATATTTATTTAAGAATATGTATTTATCAAAATTGGAAAAAAAATATATCCATGCACTAAAGTTTCTAGTTAGAAATACACACAATTTTTTTGAAAAAAAACAATAAAATTTACTATAAAAATTTTGACATCCCATGCAACTTCTTTTTTCAACATTTTATGAGCAATTAAACTATAGTGTTAATTTAGTAAAAACTAGTTTAGAATAATTTTTTATTTAAATTTTAAAAATACAAACATAAAATATACTAAAAAATACATATTTTACTAGTTTACATCATTTCAAAATTCAAAACATATATGCCACTTTTTAGTGATTCAAGTTTAAAAGTTGGATTAGTGTTGGTTCTTTCATTTATAAAGTGTGACATAGCTTTTTGCTTTTACCCTCCATCTTCCATTTTTAGCCTATCTTTAGATTTGAGGTTTATATCCCATTTGCATTCCTTTCACATTCATTTGTAATGTTGTATGGTTTCTTGGATTGAAGTCTTGCATCATTCAAATCTCTTGCATGAATCTTATTCTAGCTCAATAGAATAGGATTTTGTCATATTTCAGGTTTTCCTAGTTCAAGACACACTTAGGGCTAGGGCTTATGCAGATTTTCTATCTCTTTCCAAGTTTAAATATAAACTAGGGGTTTGACCAAGGAAAATCCCATATTAGAAACCAAAATATACTCTGTTTTGTAGGTGATTTTGTAGGTTTGAGTATGGATTTCACTGGAGAAGCAAAGTGAAAACCGTAGACCTCCATATCCACTTTTAGTTTTCCCAAAACGATGAAAGGGACTAGGTCACCAATAGTGGAAATCTTTACCCACTAGAGGTTTTTGTCAGAGTTTTTTGCAGATTTGAGCACCAAGTTGGCTAGAATGAAGTTTGGAATGTCAGTTTTCCAGAGAAGGGACTAGGTTTCCCAATTTGGCTTAAGTGTCCCAATAGGCATAAAACTTATATTTTCTTGATTTTTAAGAGGCTTTTACAATCTCTACCTCAGTTCTCTTCAATTTACAGGTGCACTTGTTTGATTTATTAGGTTATCTTGCTTCATATTATCTTTACTTTATCCTTGTTTCATTACATCATGTGTTTCCAAACAACATAGATACTCTAAGATAGGGTTCAATAGTTAGATTTACTTATCAGATTTCAGCATTTAGCATACTTCACATTAACACTCCAACCCTATTAAATTTCCAACAATTGAATGAATCACAATATTTATGTTTCCACAAAGTAAAATCATGTTTCTTCTAGGTGAAAGACCCTAGAAAGCTTTAGAGGACCCATTCCTTTATCATCCCACAAAAAACATAAATTTTACAGTTTATTTTGGTGAACCAGAATTTAGACACATATTACTTATGATTTAGTCTACATTTACATCTTATTAACTTCTTCTTTTGCCATTGCATTGTATGTTGCGTTGTTTAAAAAGGCATCCTAGGGTTTCATACTTTACCCTCAGTGAAAAAGACCCATTTTTGCATTTATTTCCTTGTATAATAGATAAATTTTGCATATACCATACAGTGCTACACATTAAAGTCCAGAGCACTACATTTTGCATAAGAAAAACTAGAAAAATCTCAAAAAATCCCATACTAGGATTAAGTCACCACCTTGGGTGACCTAGTCCCAATACACATTTTTCATCAATAATTTATGCATTTATTTACTAGATACTGAAGTTCCTGTTTGTTTCAGTTTATGCTCTATTTCAAATCAGTTAATTTATGTTATATTATTATCATTAGCTTATATTTTATTGTAATGGAATTCATGAATAACGTTCGATCTTTACAAGTGTCATTTTCAGCTTTTTTTCCTAGTTCTTTAAAATAAAATTCAGTGGAACATGAAAACAAAAACATAGAAATGTCACATGAAACTATACACACACTTCTTCACTTTAGGAAAACTATATCATCTAAAAATTCTAGTAGTGATGACTTGGATAAACTAGGAAAAGATCTCTAGGGATTCCTCTCACCAAGTTCATCCACTAAGGTTTGTGATGATAGAGCTAAAACCATCCCTAACATGTCTCCCAAACCTTTTAGTTGTGATGATATGGGTATGTTAGATGAAGTTCTTCAGGATTTAATTTCACCTAACTCATCCACTACGATTTATTGTAAACAACCCAAAATAAAAGATGTAAATTTCATCCAACCTCAACTTGTTCTCTACCCACCTTCCTAGAAACACCAAACACCCTCTAAACTTGAATTTACCCTTTTCCCACCTAGGCATGATACCATTTCCATTACTCATTATATTCACAATAACCCACATCCCCAACAAAAAATTACCTCAACATACCTACCATTTCCCAAGCCCATCTTACCTACAACACCTTGCTTAAACTCACAACTTAGGGAGTATGATTTGGTTGAACAACTTAAGAATACTCCTGCCAAAGGGATCTTCTTCAAATCTCTCCTAACTATCATTTTATGCATCAAACACCATTGCAATAGATAGTGGTCCCTCCTATTACAAATGTTAATGATGTGGCATCTCTCTTACAAGACATGAACAGAACTAATGTGGACATTACTTTGTATCAACTTGATATCCCCCCCTTAGAATTAAGAAAAAAAATGAAGCCTTTATGATAATAGCCCAATATGATTGGATAGGCATCAAAAGGACCCTCATTGACAATGGCTCTGCCCTAAATGTGTGTAGTGTGGAGCTCCATGATAGGTTACATGTAGATAGATCACAAATCCAATCAGATTCCTTATCCATTAGAGGATTTGACAATGTTACAAAGAAACCCCTTGGTGTCATTACTTTACCTATTATTGTCAAAATGGTTACACTGCAAACTCCTATTCATTTCATGCCCTATGAAATTTCTTATAATCTCCTCATGGGTAGACCATGGATACATGAGATGCACGCAATACCATTGACCCTTCATCACAAAATGAAATATATCTATAATAATAAATTTTATCAAATTGACATAGACCTCGAGCATGAGAGTTGTTTACAACTTGAAAAGGTAACATCAAGTCCTCTCAGCACATTAATTCCTACCTCCAATATTACCCCTTTTGAGAAGAATCAATGAAAAGATAAATCCAAGTTTAATTTACTTGGTGATGATTGGGGATCTTTAGAGTTCATACCTTCATTTATGGGTGAGTGTATTGTCACACGAAAAGAGGATGACTAACAAGAGAAATCAATATTCCTCTCTATCCAACATGAAGTACACCCTACCCACACATATACCTCATCTCTTTTGGAAGAAAATGCAACATATATGACAAATTTTGATGAGATAGATTATAAATAACCACCTAACCCACAAGAAATGGAAATAATTTAATGGATGTGGTTATGATCTTGTGAAACAATTAGGATACAATGGTAAAGGGTGTGTCAAGCATGAGAAGGGAATTTTTGTACCCATTGAACCTAATATGCAAGGAACTAAGACCAGTCTAGGGTTTTCCTTTTCTAAAGCCACAAAGGCCAATCAATGTCCCTCACTCAATATCAACACTATCACATGCACATCAAGAACCAATCTCACTCTCCAACATCCTTAATTCCTTGATATGGATTCCCCCTTATTCACTTATGTTAATGATGATGAAGCTTTGAAACATCTGTTAGGTGCTTCGGATAAGACTTCTTGTTCCAATAGTCATGCCTCTTGTGCTATGATAAGTTCTGAGCTCAATGTTTTTGACATTAATAACACTCCCACAAGCATGGCACCATATGATCCTGAAGTTCCTAAGGCCAATGCAATCCCTTTAGGAGATACCCATGACATACCAATGGATGTAGATGATAAAGAAAAAGTCATTGAAATTGGGAAGTGTCTTGACGATGAAGAACAAGAGGATCTTGCAACCTTGCTCCATGCTTTTCCTGAACTATTTTCTTGGAACTATTTTGATATGCCTAGCATAGATCCAAAGATAGTTACCCATAAAATTATTCTTGCTGAAAATGCTAAGCACGTTCACCAAAAGATATGAAAAATGAACCCTAAGATAGCCTTGCATGTTAAAGGAGAACTTGAAAAAATCCTTGACACAGGTTTCATTTGCCCTATTGATTATTCACCTTGGATATCAATTTTTTTTGCAGTTGATAAACCTGATAATGGTTTTAAGATATGCATGGATTTTTGAGACTTGAACAAAGCCTCTTTAAAAGATGACTTTCCTCTTCCTAACATTGACATGATTGTGGATTCAACTGCTAGACATGCTTTGTTATCCTTCATGGATGGATTTTCTGGATGCAACCAAATCTTCATTATCCCACAAGATTAGTAGAAGACAAAATTTACATTCGCTTGGGGAATATTTTATTGGGTTATGATGCCTTTTGGCTTAAAGAACATGTGTGCTACTTATCAATGAGGAATGACCTTAATATTTCACGACTACATCCATAAAATCTTAGAAGATTATGTTGATGACATTCTAGCTAAATCCTTAACCCATCAAGATAATGTGAATGTCCTTCAACTAATCTTCAAGCACATGCATAAATATAACATGTGCTTAAACCCCAAAAAGTGTGTCTTTTGTGTAGATATTAGTAAAATTTTAGGGTTTATCATATCTCATACACTGGTATTGAGGTAGACACGAATAAAATTGTCGCTATAATTAACATGCCACCTACTTGTAACATCTCTCAATTGTGTACAAATAAATGCAAGGACAAATTCAAGCAATCCATCATTTTTTTGCATCCTTAGTTGATCGTACATTACCTTTTACACATCTCCTCAAAAAGGATGTAAATTTTAATTTAAATCATGATTGTACACAGGCCTTCGAGAGTTTGAAGGAATACCTTGCAATTCCACTTGTTTTACAACCTATTATACCAAACCAACCTTTCATCCTCTATATCGTCACTTTTTCCCATGCTTGTGTTCTATTGTTGGCTCAACAAGACACCAATGGCAAAGAGAATCATGTTTACTATGTTAGTCGAACGCTCATAGATTATGATACTCATTACTCAAAAATCAAAAAATAATGTCTGGATCTTGTAGTTGCTACTAATAAGTTGAACATTACTTACTAAACCTAGAAATGCAGGTGATGACAAAGTTTGATCCTCTTAGATATCTTTTCAATAAAACTGATCTTTCAGGATGTCTTTTTAAATGGGTCATGTTGTTAACTAAGTTTGACCTTATATTTGTTTTTGAAACATCAATCAAATGCCAAGCCTTAACCGACTATTTATTCAATGCTCCTTCTCCTTTAACATTACCCACCAATGACTCCTTTTCTGATGATAGTGTGTTTACCATAGGCCTTCCTACATGTGAGTTGTACTTTTATGGATCTAAGTGTCAAATAGTCTTCGGTGCTAGAGTTATTTTAATTCTCCCCATGGGTAAGCCTATTCCCTTGTCCTATCGGCTCAATTTCCTATGTACGAATAACACAGCTGAGTATGAAGCGTTAATCACTAGATTGTGAGCTTCTCTAGTCATGTGAATTAAAGATATAAGGATCTATGTTGATTCAAAATTAGTGATTAAAAAAATAAATGGTTTCCATCAAACTAAACATGATAAAATATCACAATATAAGGCTCTCGTCCTAACTTTGTTAGAGAATTTTGACTCATTCACCATTGATAACATCCCTCAAAAAGACAATCGACTTGCGTATGCAATGGCTAGTGTGGCCTCTCTTATCTCCCCTATAGATCCTTTTGAAAAGGTGATCTTCACCATCCACCCCATCATGAAACCCTCCATTAGCGATAAAAATGATTATGTCCTTCCTACTTTTCTAGATAATTTATGTGAATGGTATGATGCCATATATAACTATTTTTAAAGGATGGTACCATTCTCGAGCCTACAACTAGAAATACCCGCATTCACCCAAAAAAAGTACATAATCTTTTCTAATACATTGTATAGAAGATCCTTTGATGGAATTCTTTTGCAATGTCTCAAGGATGCTAAAACCCATATTTCCCTTGAAAAATCCCATTCTGGCACTTGTGAAGGACATTTTGGAGGAAAAAACTTTGTGTAAAAACTCCTTTGCATGGGTTATTACTGGAAAAATATGGAAAAATATTGTTATGTGTATGTTAAGTGGTTTCATCAATGCCAAGAACATAGCCATTTGATCCATGCTGCTACTTCTAAGCTCTATGCTCCAAATACCTATTTGGTCATTCTTTATGTGAGGATTGGACCTAATTAGAAAAATCTCACAACCTTCTTTTTTTGGATGTATTTTTATCATTACTACTACTGACTATTTCACCAAATTGGTAGAAGTTATTCCTCTCTAGTCTACAATTGCTAATGTGATATGTCATTTCTTATTGGAGCACATCATCACTGGATTTGGCCTTCCTTCCGTGTTAGTTTCAGATAATGGCACACCATTTAAAAATAATGATGTGAAGAAGTTCCTCGAGACCTTACATATTCAACATCATTTTTCAACACCCTACTACCCATAGTCTAATGGTCAAGCCAAAAGTACTAATAAAATCCTAGAACAAATCCTTAAGAAGACTGTTAACCAAAACCAAAAAGATTGGCATACACAATTGCAATATGCATTATGGGAATATCGCACAAGTGTTTTCTCTTCCATGAGAAATAAAACTTTCAACCTCATCTATGGCACTAAGGTTATCCTTCCTTTAGAGTTAGGAATCCCCACGTTACAGATTTCTCTCCAAGGCCTTGTTGATAATGACATCTATGCAGAACAATGATTACACCAACTTGAAATTCTTGATGAAAAATGCATCAATGCTCCTGAGAACCTTTAGGCTTACTCTAACCAATTCCAATGTAAACATGATGTGGTGTCATTCCTCGTACATTTAATAAAGGTGACTTGGTTTTATATGAAAACCAATGTAGTACTACCACTAACTACGTTGACAAAGGAAAGTTCAGTCATAATTGGTTAGGCCCCTATGCGGTCAATGCAAATTATGGATCTAGTGCGTATACCTTAACCGAATGCAATGACACTCCTCTTAAAGACCCTATTAATTTCGTGCAGTTGCATCAATATTATGTCTAATCCTCTTTTTGAATGGTATGAAGTATAGAGAAATATTGATAGAGTTATTGGATTATATCCTATAGGCTTTTTGATTGCTTCATTCTTGACAAATCATTATGCATGTGTCTTGAACACTAAAGTGATTATTTAATTTCATTTTATAATTACTTTAGATTTCACACTATTCAATATGTCTCCTTGTGTGTTATGTTATTGAAAATAAGTGCATAACATACATATTCTTTATGTTGTATCTAATAGAAACTATTCTAAGTTTTTAAATTAGATCACATAAATATTGTTAAATAATGTAGACATTAGTTAAATAATCCTATTTAATTAATCACATTGATATTTCAAATTTACACATTAAATCACATAATGTACCATCAAAATGCATATATATATATCAAAAAATTAATGTACATATCATCATAATCTACAATATCACTGAGGACTATGATTACAAAATCCCTCGGTATTTGGTACTTGCATTGCATCAGTAGTAGGACAATGAGAGATGGTCGTGTGTGATCATGATCATGATCCGTTGAATCTAATTGCAAAATTTATCCCCTCCATCCATGTAGGCGTCACCCAATGGTCTTGTGTTGTCTGATACCTCTTTTCCTATAGTCGTGCTAGCTCTCTCTCTAATATCTTGACCACTATTGGATTATTTGAGGATTGTACCTATGGTGCAGTCCTGGCTCGGTGGACCTACCCCCTTAGTCCTTCATATGCCCGTAATCTAGTGAAGGCTCTCAACAACTCCAAATCTTGCTCTACAATAGGTGGGGGCACATAATCTGAGTCCATATCCTCCTCCTCGAATGACATCGACACTATCTTCATGGTTGGTTGACGTTAGGGCTCGCACCAATCCTTTGTGGGCCCTATAAAATAGAAACAAAATTTAATCAGTACACATCATGATATATGCATCAAATCATACATCAAAATACAAAATACATATATCAAAATTAAATATCATCACCTATATCTCTAGTGGGATGAAAAATATCAACCTCATCCAATGCAGGGGGCATGGATGATGTGCTAGCCTCTCCTCGGTTGTAGGTATTGGTACCTACCACTATTTCTATCCGAGATCTAGTCATATGGATGGGTGAGGCCTCTCCCCAATCATATCGGTCCTTAGCTACAACCTCATTGTTCTCACTCAAGGGTGCATCCTCATCTCCATCCTCCTCCTCCTCCTAATCCCGATCATGATCCTAATCCTCATCCTCTCCCTCCTATCCATCATAATCTAGGTCTACATCCTCATCATACTCCTCATCAATGATGTCAATAAATATATCTATAGCATTGTAGTGTGTCTCCTCAACTCTATCCTCCCTCTCATCCCCCTTATCTGTTACAAGTATTGCATCCCCTACTGGATCATCCATAGGAAATATTGGAGTTGGCCTTGATGCTATCCACCACTCCTCATGATCCCACATAGCACCAACCTCATCTGTATCAGAAACTGACAGTTGATCCTGATTAGAATAGTCAGATTCACTATGAGAAACATCCTCTAAAGTGAACCATGGTGTATCACCTAGCCTTCGAGAATTTCTAATGAATCTCCTAAAAGATGGAAGTTCCTGGGGTGGTTTCTACACCTATCAAAACTTTTGCATAACCCGATCATAGTATAAGGGACACACTATGTGATCATGTCGTCCAACCAAAAATATATCCAACTGTAGTCTCCTCATCTATCTTGTATGATCCGACCACTATAGTAAAAGATGATATGGTCTCCACAAGATGTCATCCTCCTCTAGTCAGTCCAGCCTCAGCCTCCAAAAGTGTATATCCCCTTTACTACCATAGCCATCAGAGTGGATAACCAAAGGCCCATGGATATCCTATTGCTATCAAACATGGGAAGCCAGTACACCTGGTATACATAATATGCTCTAGACACCACACCTGTAGAATTTTATACTGTACCATGCTATCCAACTCTCAGAAGACAAATGGCCCAAGGTCATAATATAAATGTGACAAGATGCATTGTCCCCAGACATACACTGTCCTGTGCTTCGCCATCCCTCGTATCAGGTGCACTAGCCCACCCTCGAGATGTATTTATCATCCATCTGGTAGGAGGACCAACACAATAGTGTGCATCATGATCCGCTTCACTACTGGCACTCATGAATACAATAATAGTGCTAGATCAATTTTTTACACCACTCTATCATCATAATAGTGCCTATTTCTCATGGAGATTATGACCCCTCTGGAGGTGCACCCACTCCCCCCGAATAGGGACTAAGAGTATCTAGTGTACACCCTCTAAAGTGATGGTCATCTCTCCTGTGGGAAGGTGGAAGGTGCAAGTATCTGTGTTCCAATGTTTACAAAGTTCCATCAAAATCACATCATGGTACCTTATGGGGGGCATGAGGTATGCCCAATATATACCTACCTCATGTAGGTGCTCTGTATCTGTCACTGACAAAGCTAGAGCTAGATCTATAAGAAAACTTAGTTGTCTCCCACTGAGATGCTGACGAGATTGTGTGGGTACCTATCAAAATAATTAAAATATGCTATCTAAATCATCTACTATCTTCAATTATACTCTAATTCATCATGAAAGTGTTCTAATGTTATTCTAGTGTGGTTTTTATAAGGCCCTAGACACTTTACAACCCTTTTGGGACACTTTACGAAGAAACATGACACTTTGCGAACAAAAGGGACACTTTGTGAACTTTTTTTCCAGGATCCTAAATTAACCTAAATATGCATTAAATTCATCCCATAATTGAAAAATCAGAAAGCAAAATATTCAAAATCGACTCACCTCGTGCTATAGCTCACCACTGGCTACCTAGTCATGTAGTACATCCAATCTTGCAGGTCTGAATCCACATGTGCTCGACATCCTTTTGTTCTCTTCTCGTCACTCTCATGCTACAAAAGTTAAATGAACAAGTAAGTGACAAGCTAGACCATTTTCATCCCTTTTACTCTCTCATTTTCTCATCTAAGCACATTTTTAACTTTTACCATGTTAGACCTTTTTAGTGTGCTTTTCATTCAAATCAACATATCGAGTGCTAGTGAGCTCCATTTTTTATGTTGTTTGTTGTGTTAGAATCATGTTTCGACACTCTACATCATCACTCACCTATCATTATGTGTCATGGTACTTGGAAATTCCCTTTGATATGTGTGTCCTTATTCAATATGGCTAGATTGCTAACTTGATTCTACCTCCATAAAGAAAACAAAATCAAGGGGGCAATACATCTACCCTTGAATTTTATCCCTAGGAATTAGATAAGAGGATTTTTGGAATTCTAATGATTTTTTTTTTGCAGGATGTAGTTCCTATGTTGTGGTTGCAGATAACTACACTGGGAGCTTCATTCTCCCACCTTTAATGAGTATTATTTTATGAAATTAAATTGCATTGTTTAGAGTCCTTTAGCTTACATATGCATGTAGATTCATATGGGCGCTAAAGTGGGGGCTAAATGTGTCACCAAAAATTATACACCTTTGAAGAAAAGGACAATTTTGTGCCCATTTTGGTCCTACTTTAGGTACCCTTGCATCAATCATCCTCCTAAAATAGCATTTATATGTCCCTAAGGTTCGTTAATTTTTACTTTGAGGCCTATTTTACCTAACGAATTATGCAAGTCCTAAAAAAAAAACATCAAAACTATTCAAATATCACCAATCCCACCTTAAAAACCCTTGGTGGGACTAGGTCACCCAAGTTGGAAACCTAGTCCTTTTTAGGGATTTTTGCATTTTAAAACAGAAAAATGTCTATCTTGCTAAAAACTCCCAATGGGTGTCAACCTCTTTGGTCAAAATTATCAAAAAATAGGTATTGTTGCTTATAAATACATGTTTATAGGTCATTTTTCTCTATCTCTTGGTCATTTTTCACAAGCAACTTGAAGAATCAAGTGCAAAACATCTTCCTCGTGAAGTTTCATCTCTCTTTCATAGAAAATTTGAAGCATTTTGACAAAAAACTAGGGATTTTGTATGTCTTCAAGATCTCACACTTCCAATGGTTGAACATGGATTCCTATGGAGTTCATCATGGAGAAATCTAGATTAAGGAGGTGCAACTAGCCACCAAATCACACCTAAAGACTTGTTTTGAAAGTGACTCCATCTTCCATTTTAAGCCTATCTTCAAATTTGAGGTTTTCATACCATTTGAATTCCTTTCACATTCATTTGTAATGGTGTATGGTTTCTTGGATTTAAGTCTTGCAGCATTCAAATCTCCTGCATGCATATTATTCTAGCTCAACAGAATAGGGTTTTGTCTTATTTCAGGTTTTCCTAGTTCTAGACACACTTAGGGCTAGGGTTTATGCATATTTTATCTCTTCCCAAGTTTAATTATAAACTAGGGATTTGACCAAGGAAAACCCCACATTAGAAACTAAAATATACTCTATTTTGCAGGTGATTTTGCGGGTCTAAGTCTAGATTTTAGTGAAGTAGAGTGCAAACTATAGAGCTTTGTTTCCACTTTCAATTTCCAAGTACACTTTTTTGATTTATTAGGTTACCTTGCTTCATATTATCTTCAATTTATCCTTGATGCATTAAATCATGTGTTTTCAAAAACCATAAGTACTCTTAGATTAGGTTCAATAGTTAGATTTACCTATCGGATTTCAGCATTTAGCACACTTCACATTAACACTCCAAACCTATTCATTTCCTAACAATTGAATGAATCACAAGATTTATGTTTCCACAAAGGAAAAATTACTTTTCTTATAGGTGAAAGACCATAGAACTTTTTAGGGGACCCATTCCTTTATCATCCCACAAAAAATGTAAATTTTAAAGTTCAGATACAAACGAGCATCAAATTATTTTCCACTATTTCAAATGAATCAAAATTGTGTTGGATGTTTTGGTTGTGTTGATGATATATTGTTGTCATTGATGTCAACACTATTAGCATTTTAATCTGCTTAAGGTTGTATATGTCAAGGAGATTGAGAAAATTGTAAAAAATATAGTATAGGCAGACAGTGGAGCTGAGAAGGTCAGAATGTTGGAAAGCTCTGTGCATTGAAGATCTGAAGGTGCACTTAAAAGGGTTTGGTGTTGAAACTTTCTAGTATGTTGTTCGAAAGTTTTAGTCATGTGCATGAAGTTTTGTGGAAGTTATGATTATGTGTATACCTACAGTTATTCAGTCTCTGTAGATGGTGTTCTTGGTCAAAGCGGATGAAAGTATGGTAATCTCATGTGTTTCTCATGTGCCTATGATGTTCATGGATGATTCTAGATCATGCTCTATCCTTGGTGTATGTCTGCAATGATTGGAGTGTTCGTGATTGGATATTGTACACATCTAAAAATGGTCACGGTCAATCGAACATGTTAATTAATTAAATATGAATTATTTAATTAATATTCTTAAGTCATCTACATATAAATAAATTTAATTATTTATTTATATTGTTCATTTTCTAATTCTTCTAATTTAATTAAATAAATAAAGTTTATTTAATTAATGCTACCTTCCTCTTAATTAATTAAATAGATTTTACAATTTATTTACATTAATTATCACAAGTTTAAATTCTAAATTTAAATAATATTCTTCATTTAATTAAATATTTTCGATATTTAATTAAAACACATTTCCAAATTTCTCACTCTTCCCACAAAATTAAATATTTCAAATATTTAATTAAAAAGCTTTTTCTCTTCTCACATAATTAAATATTTGCAATATTTAATTAAATGCCTTTTCATTTCTCTCACACATAATTAAATATTTATTTATTTAATTATGAGAGACACCTTTCAATTGTCTCTTCATTTTCCATCTGTCTCTCAGAATTCCACCTCCTTTTCAAATTCTCGATCTCTCACCGTTCATTTCAACAGGTTTGAACTCAACCATCGATCTTGGCATTCTGAATTCCTACCTTTCAAAATCTATAAATACAACCCTCTCATGAGTTGAAAAGGACCTCGAATAACAGATTTTCATGCATAGTTACTATAGTCACATTCATAGCATTTTAATTTTCATAGTTTAATCTAGTAGCAATGCATATGCATTTTTATTAATCTCATTCTCTCAAGCTGCCATTCTACAAGTTGTTGTTTTAAACAACTGAGAGCAAGCATCTTGAAGTGAATCCTTGGAGATAGAGGACAATGGGACGAATTTGAAGAAACTATGGTTTAGAGTTTGCATTTACTTTCTTTAATTTAATTTCTTCAATCTAATGTTTCATTAGTGTATTAGTTTAGATTCAATTTGATTGACACATTCTAACCTACACAGATATTTTTCGGATATGTCCTCGAGTGTTCATGTTCTTGGTCAACATTGTGGTGTTAGTGTGTTGCGGATCCATCAGGATTCATATTTTATTGTTTGTCATGTTTGGAGATTTTTTTTTGGGTCCTCACTATGTTATGGACGACTTGTGTTGGTACGCATTGAAATTTATTCATGTATCAGGGCCGACAGTTGTAATTTATTCCTTATTTGTGGCCAACTGATTAGTGGATGCAAATCCATGTAACAGATATATATACACGATTTTTTTCCTCATTTAGAGTGTTCTCAAGTGTACAAATGTGAATAAAGGTCAAATCATTCAGAGTAGAGTGTGAAATATTTGAAGAGGTTTTAGTGTGCCTAATTGGAACTCTAACCAAGCTTTTGCAGAAGCTATTTTCTTAGTTCAAATTCATCAGATGGATTTAATTTGATTACTATATGTAAGGAAGTGAGCCTTCCCTTTGAGTAGTGTTCTTTAGGCAGTGTGCCTGAATGCAAGTGCATTATCTTTTTATTCTTCATTATACTTCTAACAAGGTATAATCTTGTGGACTAACATCCATTGTGGTTTTTCCCCTCATAGGGTTTCCATGTAGGAGCCCAACAAAAAGCTTTGTTGGCACAACAACAACTAGACCAACAACAAGCTTTGTTGGAACAACAACAACAAGACCAACAACAAGATTTGTTGGCACAACAACAACACGACCAACAACAAGCGTTGTTGGCTCAGCAGAAAATGTAGACCTTACTCCCACAACAGATCTTACAACAATCTCCCACCACACAATGTTCAAGATCTTGAAGATGCTTCTACCCCATCCAGTGATCAGCTCAACATTCATCAAGAGCCACTTTTTAGTGATCTATTTCAAGATGTGTTACAATTATTTGATCCCATTGACATAATCTATAATCCATCGACCAATGATTGTGTCGAAAATGTCTCTACATCACCTAACGAGTTAGAGGACATATCTCAAGAATTTACTCCAAAGAAGGATGAACATCTTTCACTAAAGTCTAGCAATGGACCTTTCCAAGACATATTAACGTCTTTTGACCTCATGGTTATAGATATTGAAGAAATTCTCAACTCACCATTTGATCCAAGTCCACTCAAAGACCAAGAGGATATTGAGCCACTTCCAATGCCTTATGATGATGTCCAAGAACCCTTTGAAAGCAATCCACCCTTTGAAATTGACCCATGTCAATAACTTGATCCAAAGCATGTTGAAAGCAATTCTGACATTAATCAAGAACAAGAATTTTTATCTGCAAGATACTACAATGAGGTGATGGCCACTCTCCTACAAGATGTCACAAATAATGATCATATCCATATAGCACATACCTCTCCATCTAGCCGTGAGATTTTTTCTTTGGATGGAAACGTAGATGATCTTCATTCAAAACAAGAGTCTCATACTCTTGAAATCATGACCAATGAACAAAAGTCTCCTACTCTTAAAATTTGTACACATGATCAAGATATATAGAAATCTAGAGACATATCAGAAACAAATCATGAAGAGGGCTCCTATAGAAGTAGCGAATCAAAAACATCTTGTGAAATGAATCATGAGGAAGACTTTTACAAGGATAGTGAAGCATCGACACCTCTTGAAGAAGCATTACACTCTGATATCTCACAAGATTAAGCCAAATATATCAATCAAGAAGTCATCCCCTATGCGGAGGATCTTATCACTTATCAACTTGGATCACTCACCTTTGTAAGGGAAAACTATCTTATCAATGAAAGAGTTGTCACCTTTGAAGATCCACCATAGAGCAGAGAAGGAGCAACACCTTGTTTCCAAGGTAAATCATATCCTATGGCATATAAATTTTTTCAGCAGATGAATTATCAAGGTAGAGGATTAGGCCTGCATGAACAGGGTATCCTAGAACCAGTGCAAATTGTTGGCAATCCTAAGCGTCAAGGCCTTGGTTATTTGATAATAAAGGGATCTCAACATATTAGTAATACTTCCACAAAATTGGGGGCAACTTCATCTCAAGCAAACATCAACATAGGGGGCACAAAGAATCCTTATGATGAAACCGATGCCAATTCTACAACCCACCATGTCATGAATATTCACCCACCCATAACCCCATCCAAAAATTGGGACCAACGTCAAAAGAAAGATTTGAATCAAAGGATGAAGAATGTCATCAAAGAAAAAGAAGTGAAGCATGAAGGACAAATAAAATACAAGTGGATACCAAAGAATACAAAGAATGACTATCCCTATCAAACTCCATTAGTCAAAGAAACTATGGGGAAAAATAAAAATGGGGCAAGTATCCATCAAAGATGTCCACAAAAGAAAAAGCATGCTTCTCAAGCGACATACAAAGTGTATCAAACAATTGGTCCTAGTTCCATGCGCACTTCCATATCCACCCATCATTGCTCATCTTCCCAAGTTTGGAGAGTCAAAGGTTCCAAACTATTGACGAATCCATATTTTACTCCTAAACACAATCCATCCATGCCTCCATGCATGATATCCAATTATCACATTGACCATGTATTGGCAGCGACCCTTCATCATAAGGATTCAGAAGGCACTCTATCATGATGTGCGCACAAAGACAAAGTTAACTCTGGTATCAGCAAAGCAGATCAAGGATCTCAAAAGTTGTTTTCAAGTGCACATGTCCTGACAAAGAAGCTTCTTCAAACAGGATATCGATGGCACATTATGAAAGAAGAATCTACATCAGCACCACCAGGAGGTTCAGCATCAACTTAAAATCTCTCAAAAAATACAAAAAAATCAAAAAAATCAAAAAATCCAAAAAATCAGAAAAATGATTGAAAACAGTAAAGAAAAAAATCGTCCTCTAGCGAAAACCATTTCAGTGGCGCTTTAGACAGGTACCATGACGAAAACCTGGCAAACAAGCTTCATGAGTAGAATCGAGCATTTGCGTGTGCCAGTTCAGGAGAAAGCATCTTATCACATCCATAATAAAACTAACATTCCAGCCATATCATTCGTTCATCCATGAACTGTTTATCCAACACATTTCCATTTATCTACCTTATCTTGATCTTGATAAAGGTTTGTTGCACACTTGTTTATGGTAAACATCTTGACATGGGTCATTTTCATTGATCCCATCTTACCCAATGTTATTTGAGCCTTGAAGCATGATCCGAAGGAACATTCTCTATTTTGAGCACAACTTATCTTATCACAAGATAATTCATATCCATTAATCCAAGCATCTACCCATGGATGTTCAACCATTGCTAGACACTAGGGGCAGATATTTGCATTTTTCTTAGAGAATAAATCTTGATATATATCATCCAACTTATGTTGTGATCTGAAAATTGGCGAACATGAAATAAAATTGGTCAAAGCATTTGTGAGCCAAAATTTGAACCACTAGCCCATGGCATATTTTGACATGAAGACGTTCCTTATTAAGCTTTATCTTTCATCTAACATCAATCCAAACAATCAATATCAGTTGCATCTAATGTGCACGTGAGTGTCACATCAAAATCATCAAAACAATTTTGTTCCAAATCAAGCTTCATCAATCTTGATCAATTGAATCCAATCAATCATCACCTTGTTTGACTTAACACACTTAGTCAAACTATCATCTTGTGCACAAGTTTACTCTAGGATAACACAACTTCCTTGGGTTTACAAGTTCATTATCATCACTCTATTTGGCTTAACACACTTAGCCAAATTATCAAATCCAAAACCACCTCATTTGACTTAACACACTTAGTCAAACCAACCTCTTTTGTACAAGTTTACTCTAGGATAACACAACTTCCTAGATTTTACAAGTGCATCATCACTTTTGTTTGACTTAACACTTAGTTAAACTATCAATCCATCATTCCGATTGATCAACATTAGGCTTGGTTTTCAACAAAATCTTGAAAAAGAGCACTGATATCATATTGTATCCATATCCAAACCGTTAAAATCATGCAAAAATTCAAAAACATTCAAAAATTCATCAAAAAACTCAAAAACATTTGAAAAATAAAAAATCCAAAAACATCTAAATCATCCAAAATCCAAAAACATCAGAAAATCTTCAAAAAATAAAATAAAAAAATTCATCATTCAGTCTTGTCAGTCTTTCACCTTTTCGAACTACATCGTCTCTGAGCTTGAACGTAGGCAAGGTTGATCTTTGATCATCCCCTGAGACAGTTAGGGTCAGTCCTTAGGCATCCGTCACATTGGCAATCTGTTTTCCCATCTATTTTACATTTAGGTCAATCCTTAGGCATCCATCGGATTGGCAATCTGTTTGCCCATCTAGTTTGCATCTTAAGTCAGTTCTTTAAGCAATAAAAGGGGCAATCTATTTGTCCATCTTATCATCATCGAGTCTATCATCTGTCAAACTATGTGGTCTCTGTGTATATAACGTAGGCAGGGATAATCTACGGATCAGCTCCTGAGACCCCTAGGATAGGTCTTTAAGTTAGTCTCTTCGTCATAAACCTTGAAAATACCAAAAACATTTGTAAAACATCTCAAAAAATTCTAAAAATAGCCTCAAAATGATGCATCCATTTCATCTCGCTTTCACCCGTGATCATCTCACTCATAATAAAGTGGATTGTCGCTATCACCCTTTGGTGAGTCAGTCATAAACAAGTTTAGTAGGTTCCAAAGTGAATGCTTAATCGTCAAAGTCTCAAGTCTAGATCAGTAAACAAGCAAGTTGGTCAACTCAGAATATCAATAGCTTATCACCCAAATTAGTCCCATCAAAACCCTGATCACAACATGTCCTAGGATGAAGCTTTCCTGCGATGGACATAAGCATCAGGTACCCCCCATTAGTTAGTCTTGGCTAGCGGTACGAAGAACATTAGCTTGTTTGTTTACTTTATCTTGGTCTTTTTGACTTATCTTATTTTGCGCTCATTCCAAGGACCTCTCGATGATTCCTAAACAAAACAGGTTTAGAGAGAAAGGAATGGGGCAAAAATCATTATCTTTTTTATCTACTGTGCTTGTTGGATGTTCTTGTAAAATAACTTGGTGAATACTTGCTTTGTTGGGTCCGTCCTAGCAAGGTTTCCGTATGTCAAGTGTGAACAAGAGCACTCCTATCTGATTGTCAAGTCAAAGTTCATCACACTAGGTACAATGCCATTTTGGTCCTTTGTACCTTGATGCATCGCACCTATGTGCATTATCAAACATAAAGCAATTGGCCCTTTGAAAATCCCAATTCCTAGCAATGTAAATCATCATCATCATCGGTAATAATGTGAACTTGTGTGGATCTTCCTTCCATCCATCTCATTCTTCTTATTCTTCTATCTTTACTAACATTTCTATCTAAAATTGGTTTATTGTATAAAAATATACATGAGGCTACCCATGGCCAATGACTGTCTATACATCATCAGATTTGTCTACATCAAAGAATTATCTTTCGTCCTCTGATCAATAGAACCACTCCTCTCACATTTTATCGTGATCTCGATCGGAAAATTGTACATTTTCACTCAACCTCTCGAGGGGGCAATATACTAGTGCAATCCTTCTCGCTGGGGCAATAGTGGGGCATTTGAAAAATCGAGAAATTTTGAACTTTGATCACAACAGTTTATTCTTTGAATCAATGCAACAAGTACATTGCTTCAAAGAGGGGCAACATGTAGACACGTAAAATATACATGCACCTGGATCCTGATTTACTAACACCATTTCATCTTGAATCATCTCCTTTGCTAGTTATTTAATTGAATAATCTGTATTTGATTAAATTCAACACCTTTCATCCCTTAATTAAATAAATCATTATTTATTTAATTAGGTCTTTCTCCCTTGTTGATTAAATTAATGAATTTAATTTAATTAATCATCTTTTTCTATTCATTTAAATAATTCATTTTATTTAAATTAAATCTCTAAAGTCCTCTTATTAAATTGAATAAATTAAAACATTATTTAATTTAATCTAACATATTCCTCCTTAATTAAATAAATCAAAATCATTTATTTAATGAATCATTTCCTCTCAATTTGATTTAAATCAATTCATAAATTCAAGTCTAAATTGTCACATCATCTAATTCTTCATTAAATTAATCAAAACCTTGATTAAGTTAATTCCTCTCACTAAAATCCTCTAGAGAATGCAACTTGCACAATAAATCAATTACTTTGATTTATTAAATTGCCTATTTTCTCTCAACATGGCATCAAAAGGGAATATTCCCTCAATTTGAATTCAAAAAGGCCAAGTGGACTTGGTCCTTCCAACAAGGCATTCAATGCCTCTTACATGTCCTTGTGCATTTAGCCAAGTGACATTAACTCCATTTCTTTCTCCCTCCAACGTGTCACATTCAAAATTTGAATTTGAATCTCATAGCATTTATCATGCACATTGACCAAAATGTGCTCATTCCTCAACCATTCACATTTTGACAAGTGGCACTTGGCCATTGGATGTTGAATGATTCCACATTTTTTATTTTCACTCATTCTTCCAAAATTGGAATCTATAAATGAGAGACTCTTCCTCTCATTCAATCATCCACAATTTGAGTAAACTTATTATACTCAAATCCACAATCTTCATGCAAAGTTACTAGATCTTCAATTGAGAACTAATTTTGCTCATTTCATCCATACATTCATCACATTTTCACATTTGCACCAAGGTTATGGTCAAATCTCTTTAGAGATTTGACCATTTCTAGATCATCTTCATTGCAACATAGGAATTGGGAAAGGGTCAATTGCAACACTTCATTGGCACCAATTCCCCCATAAGATCATCATGCTATTAGCTTAATTAGGATTTCTTTCATTGTTATTTGAGTTTTGTTATTTATTTCCTAATTTTAGCTTGAATAGATGGATTTTATGGGGAATCTCTCATATTTGCATGCATTTTGATCTAACATCTAACCATGTTTGTCATCTTTTTACATTTGCAGGTTTAGGGGTTCACAATAAAAATGTAAGAACTAAGTCAAATAGGTTCATTAGTCTTAAAGCGCCACCATCCTAGATTTGTGTGCCATCAAGATGCCTGAGCTAAATTTCTGAAACACTCCTCTTGCATGGTGGATGAGTTGAAACTGCCTCCCTATTCTTCTGCTGCTGAACCAGTCTTCATTGATTCGGTCTTCTATCCTTCAAGTAAAAATTGAATTCCTTCCTCCAATCGTGGTACTTGAAAAATATCCTACTAGCTATTCCTGAGGTAGAGAGTTAGCTTAGCATGCTCAACCTTTAAGATGATCCATCACTTCATTTATATATTTATATAAGCATTAATCTAAAGCAAACATTATTCTAGACATGGTTGCAGGAAGTTCAACAGTAGAGGCTATAGGAAAGGTTTGTCATCACACAAAGTTTATAAGGAATTCATCAAACTAATAAAACATTTTAAAAGTAAAAACCATGGAATAATTAGCATAATATACTTATTATATTAAGCATAAAAATTTCATGTCTTATCCCATAATCAGTACTAAATGTTTGTTTTAGCAAAATGAAAAAGCATAAAAGTGTTTGTAAAAGTATGATCTAGATGTGCCAAAAACTTGGCTCATCAGTATCCACAATCCTATAGAGCGTAACATGAAAACAATGTATCATGGTCTTGGTTATTGTCCTTTAATCAAGATCACCAAGCCTTCACATCCCATCAAAACCATCTCAAATCACCCTTCTAAACCAACCTTCACAAGTGATCCTTTGACACCAACAAAGGACTCTTTTCTTAAAGCCAATGTCATCTTGCAACCCACTACTGATTCAAATTTTACACACTCCTCCAAGGGAGTATACAAAATCTCACACTCTCTAGAGCCTTGCATAGGTATGACACCCTATACTAAGCAAGAGCCTTCCTTGTCGCAAAGCAATGGATCACCTTCTACCCTCGATCAAGAGGGCATCTTGTGTTAGGGTTGGAAGGCAGATATCTAACAAGTTAAATGCATATTTGAACAAAAAAATAGAGTAACAAAACACACATAGAAGACAACACAAAGAATTTAATGTGGTTCACCCAATTTGGGCTACATCCACAAAACCGCAACCATCCAATGATTTTATTATCTAGTGAAAAACATATACAATATCACAAATAATGCAATACTACAACTCTCCATCCCAGCCGCTTATAACAAGCTTTTAGAAGCTTCCAAAAATTAGGGTTTACAAAGTCGACCTTTTTCTTTTTCGGTGACATGAAGAGTGTACAGTACTAAAAAGTGTACAGTATAGCATGATCAATCGCCACATACCAAAATCTTGTTGAGACTCCTCCAAGATCACTTGATCTCCCTCCCTCCCTGAACTTGAAAGAAATTTTCTAACAAACATTCCTTTTGTGCTTACCACAAATTTCATTGTCATCACACTATTGAGTGTAAGGCCTTGAGTTGTAAAATCCAAAATCTTAACACATTTAGTGTTCTTCCATCTATGAGGGCACCTAATTCCTCTAATTGATACAAATTTTCACACTCCGTTGCATTTCACCAATCCTTTCAGCTCACTCTTGTCCTGCACTAAGTGAGGGCAAGGGGTTAGTTAGCATTCTTCCCTTGTATGTCACTTTTCATTGTCTCTTTCAAATTTTCATTAATATTTCATGAACATATAAGAGCAAGCTTGGGATGTGGAAAATTTTTCTTAAAGTTGACTCGCATGTGACATACACTCCTCTTTCATGATGTAGCTTATTGGAAACATATGATTCGACATAGAGCTTTCTGAACAAGCTTTCATGATGCAGCTTATCAGAAATATATGACTCGACATAGGGTGAGGATACATGAAGAGTGTACAGTACTAGCATGATTAGTCACCACATACCAACAATCTCCCACTTGGAGACTGATTAGGCTCCACACCAACACAATCTCCCACTTGGAGACTGATCCTGGATGACACCATTGCACTTACAACTCCCACTGGAAAAAAATCACTTTGAACCTTGCTGCTCTATTATACTTTTAACCATGAAGACTAACCGATTTTGAAGAAGAGCTTAGCTTCTCCCTTGTCACTACCTTTGTAAACATATCCACTAGATTTTCATTTGTATGTATCTTTTCCAACTTTACCTATCCATCCTCCAATACTGACTGAATGAAATGATATCTCAATTTTATGTGTCTGGTTTTAGAGTGCAAAGCATAATTATTTGCAGGATGTATAACACTCTAGCTGTCTGTAAACAAGTGATTTTCAGCCTGTATTTTTCCCAACTCTTCCATGAAGACTTGCAGCCATATCATCTCGTTTGTTGCCTCTGTTGCAGCCACATACTCTACCTCTATGGTGGATAAAGCAACCACCTTTTGCAACCGATAAATCCAACTCACTATTGTCCCACAAACTGTAAATACACAACCTTTGGTACTCCACCTGGTATCTATATCCCCTACCAAATTTGAGTCAACATAGCCTTTTAAATCTGTATTAGAGCCCCCAAAACATAAACATATATTGGATGTACCTCTCAACTACCTAAGAATCCATTTTATCGCATTCCAATGCTCAACTCCAGGATGACTCATATACCTGCTAACAACTCCTACAGTATGTGCAATATTCGGTCTCGTGCATACCATGGAATACATTAAACTATCTATAGCTGAAGCATATGGTACCTTGGACATTTTTTCTTCCTCCTCTTTTGTATTTGGATACATATCCTTAGTCAATTTTACATGACTGGGCAAAGGTGTGATGACAAATTTTGCATTCTCCATATGAAATCTCTGCAACACCTTTTCAACATAATCAACTAGAGATAGAAAAAAATTTCTATTTTTCCTATCTCTTGTAATTTTCATACCAAAGATTTGGTTTTTTCCCCCCAAATGCTTCATAGAAAATTAATTTGCTAACTGTTGTTTTAACTCCTTTATGTGATCCATGTTAGACCTCGCTACAAGCATATCATCAACATATAAACATAAAATAATGTAGCTATCTTTACCTAACATCTTAAAATAAACACAATGATTTGAATTGCACCTGCTGTAGCCTTGCTTAGCCATAAAACTATCAAATGTAAGATACCATTGTCGAGGTGCTTGCTTCAAACCATATAAACTTTTCTTCAATCTTCACACTAATTTCTCCTTACTTTTGACCTCAAATCCTTGTGGATGTTCCATATATATTTCCTCTTTCAAATCACCATGGAGAAAGGCTATTTTAACATCAAGTTGTTCTAAATGCAAATCTTCACTAGTCACAATACTTAAAACAGTACGAATAGAAATCATTTTAACAACTGGAGAAAATATTTCATCAAAATCAATACCCTTTTTCTGTGCAAATCCCTTTACAACCAATCTGGCTTTAAATCTCTACTTACCTCCATCCTCCTCTTTCGACCTGTAAACCCATTTTTTTGGTAGAGCATTTTTACCTACAGGCAACTTGCATAATTCTCAAGTCTCATTTTATAGCAAGGAGTCCATTTCTTCTTCCATTCCATGCTCGCACTAAACCTTGGTATCCACCTGAATAGCTTCATGATAACATTCTGACTCACCAACATCAGTTAATAAAATAGAATACAAAGAGGGAGAAAATATTTTTGGAGGTCTACTTATCCTTGAAGATCGCCTAACATTCACTGGATTTTGTGGTATTTTTTGTTGTTGTTGTTGTAGACCAGGAGGAACCACAGGAACATTGTTGTTTGTAATATCATCTAGCACTGTATAATCCTTTTTTGTCTTCTCATGTTGGTGCAATAGATCTCTTTACAACACTTTCTGATTGAATATGACATCCCTGCTTCTCACAATTTTCTTATTTTCAAAATCCCAAAGCCTATAACCAAATTCATCAATGCCATATCCAAAAAATATATATTTCTTTGATTTTGCATCAAGCTTGGTTCTATTTTCAGAATCTACATGTGCAAATGCTTCACAACCGAAGGTTGTGAGAAAAGAATAACTTACCTTCTTACCTATCCATGCTTCCTCTGGAATACCACAACCCAAAGTATTAGAGGGACCTCTATTAATTAAATAAACAGTAGTTTTACAGCCTCTTCCCACATGTATAAAGGCAGCCCAACATGCAATATCATAGTTCGTGCACACTCCATTATTGTTCTATTCATGCGCTCAACCACTCCATTTTCTTGTGGAGTCCTTCGAACCATTTTTTGCCCATGAATACCATTAGAGGAACACTAATCTTCAAAATATTTACAACAATACTCATCACCATTATCAAATCTAAGATATTTTAGATTTTTACCTGTCTCATTCTCAACCAAGCTTCTCCATTTTTTAAAAGTTTCAAATACATCAGATTTTTTCCTAAGGAAATAAATCCATACCTTCCTAGTTGAATCATCAATGAATGTAACATAATACTGAGAGCCACCGAGAGAAGATACTTGAGCTGGTCCCTGTTGGAACCATCAATTTTGGCAAAATTTGAGGGTGCCATGTAAAAAAAGTTTAAATACAACACTCAAAAAACTCAGTTAAAAAAGTGGCCCAAAGAGCACATTGTGAAAAATCATACTTTTGAATCTGGTCATTTTTGTGTAATGCCATCATGCAGGTGTGTTCATCTAACATATGTGAGTATGCACATCAATTTTCAGCTCCATACAATCAAATTTGACAGAGTTTCAAAGCGACACGTTGAAGGGCTTTTGAGAAAATCTGCTGTCAAAATAGTGAAGATTCTATTAAAATGATCAACTTTGGGGATAAATTTTAAGCAATTGAAAGGGTTTCATGATAGAGCGATTGATGTTCCAGATTATCCCCATCTCAATGTTTGTCCATGCCAATTTTCAGAGCTTCAGGACATAGTTTGGTATTTTTTCAAAGCCAAAAGCAAAATGATTTCACATTGTTTTTTCATCTGCATTTCCAAGAGATTTTCACAAAGGTCAATTTTGGCATTTGATATTTTGAAAAAAAAAAAGATTGATGAAATACCACCTTGCACACATTCTCATGAACCCTAAATGAACCAATCTCCCATGTTATGGCTTCACAGGAAGTGATTTGATAATTTTACAAATTTGCAAATTGGTGAGTTTCAGCTAAGTTTGATAGGCACAATTTTGCAGAAAACACTGAGTAAGCTACTTTAACCACTGGCGGTTTTCAATTTTGACAAGTTCATGCTGAGCCATTTTACAAGCATACTCCCCTACCTTCAAATAATTCTCTGGTGTATTTTCACGGCTTTTGAAGATAATTTGATTAGTTTTCTAAAATGATTTTGGTGGCCACTTGAAATATGATAGTCACTATTCAAAGGTATCAGAAATTAAATAATTTGCCACTTTAGTTAAAGAGGCGCTTCATATTATTTTTTTAGGATGACCTCAATAATGAATCACAAGGGACCATGTGAGAAGGAAAGACAAAGGTGGTTTCCTAGTGAGACAAAATCACAATCATGTCACAATATATTGAACTATGCTCATGACAATTAAAAGCAAGGAGCAACATACAAACATTCTAGTAAAAATAGTCAAGATTTATACCAAGCATAAGAAGGCTTCACACTGAGTGTTTGAACAAAAATATGAGACTAAAGTGATAGTAGTTCATCAACAGGGAATAGAAGACACACCTACAATGTTGAGTTCTTGGGTGAAGGGAAAAAGCTATAATGAAAGAACCTAAATCTCACATTGCATTATGTATAAAGGAATTCAAGGATCGATTTCTTGGGTTGTTGAAAAATGAGGTTATTCCATCATGGATATTTATCAAGAATGATGCCTAAGTTGGCTTCAAAATTACATAATAAATGCCAATGTATTGTTTTAATACCAAAGATAGAGACCTAATGCATGCAGTGCTCACACACTATTTTAGATTTGTAAAATAAAGATTATCAAATGACTATCTATGTTGAGTTTTGTGAAGGCAAAAAATTTGTGGCTTGGTAAGTGATCAGGAAGAATTTAGTCAATACCTTGGCAGGCACAAATTTGCAATGAACATATCAATTCAAAGTCTAGATAACTAATTTTTTATTTTGCAATTCTTGAAGAGTATCCAAACACAGGCTATATTCAATCAAGATACTTTTCCATCGAAATAAAAAGCCTGATAACTCTCTTATAAGTCTTGATGGAGGAAGTAGATCAAACTTATTTTGGGCTCGCAAAGAAGATACAGAGATGCACTGAACCATCAACCTATTTATTACAAAGAGGACAAGACTTTAACTTTCATATATAAGAAGTGACTGGTGCCCTTATGTGAGCTTCATCGACATACCTATAGATTAAGTATAGAACCATTTTTGAATGCTTTGATATATTCTAAAATGGGGGAAATTGCGGTTATGGAAAGCAAAGGGATATTCATGAAGTTATGTGAACTATCTATTTTGATGAAAGTCGAAGGCTAAGTTTGAGAGAGCTCTGATGATTATACATATGCTTGGTTGAGTTAGAGGCCACGGTATGACTCCAATGGAGAAGGAACCTTATATTAGGAAATCATCAAGAATAGGTCTATTGGAAGGATACATGTTACTTAAATTTGACTATGAAAAAAGGCGTCCTTTTAAGCTTGCAGATCTTAGAGGAGCTTCCTACCATGAAACACCTGAACAATTAAATAACAAATCAACACACATGGGTATGATGGAATGTTATATCCTCTCACAACTGAACATTGTTTTTCCAATAGTATAAAGTTACTTTGATGATAGGATAATTTTTTGTGTGATTCACGGGCATGATGTAAGGATTGCTGACAAGTTCAAGAAGGAATGTCATTGATATTAACACTGCACAAGTTTTTTAACTTCCACACTTCAAAAGAAAAATATATTGTTGGTGAAGCTTTGTCAAGATATATTAGAATTGATGAATTCACATTATGTGCACAACCCACTATCAGCGGTGGCAAGCCTTTATAGACAAGGCTTTGATGCAGAGAAGATAGGATTGTACATTGACTGCTATAAGGCATTTTTCATGCTACAAATTTTGTAGAGAAGCAAGAGACTATGAGGGGGATATGGTGCAAATAAATAATAATCCTAAGTCAATTAAAATGGGAAATCTCACTGTAGAAGGCGCCACATCCAAGGGATTCATAATCAAAGGGTTGTGTAGGTTTTTCGAAAGAAGCTAGAATGGATCGAATCTATGTTCAATCACAACTATGTGTATTTCAAAAACACCATTAAGAAATGCTTGCAGGCATAGCATAGATATGCACGAAGGTTGAAATAACCCTACTCATGCCATGTGCATATACCAAGAGAGCTTATTTAGAAGGCATTTCGAAGAGCAATGTTGTCTGAAGAATGGGCATCCATTAATACAAAGGAATGAACACTTTAAACTGTTGATCACGAATGGTAGTATGTCGAAAGGCTTCCTCGCAAGTTTTAGAAGCAAAGACCAAGCATCTTGAAAGAGAATCTAAATAAACTCAAAGATGAGAACAAAAACCCTACAACCAGGAAAAAAAGCCGTAAATGTGTCGGCAAGAGCAGGGTGATCAAAGATAACAAGCTAAAAGTCTCTCCGATGAGACATATCACACTAAAGGTTTGAGGGTGATATAAATAGTTAAGCCCAAAAAGTAATTAGAAGCATTGGGGAGACAATTGACATCGGCAGGAGTATTTTGAAGTTCCCTAAATAGAATAAAGTCTCCCCGATACAATGACATGCATAAATCTCTATTAAAGACACTATGATTTATCATTGTAAGTCATTGATAAATTCCTGGATAGGGTAAAAGGATAAGTCATAATGGAAAGCTAAAACAGTATTTTATTAAAAGGTTCAAAGGTGAATAATTCCATCAAAAAATAAAAAATTAAATAATGGGTGATTGTTACCAAAATGGGTAAAGATATAGGGGAAATATAGGATAACATTTTTTACCAAGGGAGAATATTTTTACCAATCAAGAGATAATGGAGAGTGTTTTAAACTCTTCACGGAGGAATTAAAAGAGAATTTAATACCTCGTAATGGGTAATTATTTTTTACTTGAAAGAAAGTATTTTATATTGGGTGAAGATGCAAAAAATAAATACAAAGTAAAATATCTTCACCAGGACGGGAAACATTTTCACTAAAGAAGTCATGAAGTGGGTAATTATTTGAGAGAAAAGCAAAGTTTCCAGCAAGGAATAATTACCAAAATCATTTTTTCGTAAAGAATGCAAAATTGAGATTAAAGTTAAATATTTAATTTGCCAAAGGAAACTAATTAAATATTTAATTTTCCAAAGGAAACTAATTAAATATTTTAAATGAATCGTTGCATCAAAAGGAAGGATTACACTGGACATATGTTGTGAAGGGTCGTAACCTTAAAAGGGGGCAATGTATATATGTAAGATGAAATAAATCATCAAAAGGGAGATAATAGAATTAGAATAGGACAGATCGCTGTAAGCATTATATTTTTAGAATGATATTCAAGGAGACTATGTTGCATGTATAAATTTCAAAGAAGATAATGAAAGACTATTAATTTGGTGATTTCATCCTCGCATCAATTGTTTGTTAGTTTCTTACAATTATTTGATTGTCTCCAATCTGATGTTTCTTGATTGTTTGAATTGAAGTATCAAGTATATATTCAGTTTATCAGTACACATTTGTTGTTTTTGTGTGATTTGGTTTATTGGATTCTTTAAAAGAGAATTAAAATCCCTTTCAATCAATTATAGTAACCTAGGAAAGTCATTTGGATCAGTAAGAAGAATCAGATAGTTAGAGTTGATATTCTACCTCATGTAGGGTTTATCAATTACATTCTTGCATGTTTATACCAGTTATAAACTCATAGTTATATGCCAAAAAAATATAGGACCCGCTAGATAGAAATCATTCATTAAAGGCTTTCATTTGACTCTATTACCCAATAAGGCACTGTTATCCCTTATTTTCATTATATTAGTTTTATCTATTTCATTTGACATCTATTAATTAAACATATTAATTCATATACCTTGATATTTCATACACAATTTATACCAAAGTAGGATCATATCTTTCCACTATTAAATTGCCACTTGTGGATAGTTAGGTCAAGTAGGAAACATAATTCAAAATATGTGTTACTCATCTAGGTGCACCTGCCTAGGTTTGACAGAGCCTTAAGAGTAGAGGGTTCAACCATATTGGTTGGCCTTGTCAGTTGACCAAAAACGTAGTGAGAGTGTGGCAACCTCTTGTGGTACATTCAACCAGCGTTTTTGAGACCCAATAGTCCCCATACATCTGTATGCACAAGCTCCAATTTCTCATCTTTCTTTTGTTTCCCATCCTTGAGAAAACTAACTCTCTTTTGTTTTCCATACACACAACTTTCACATAAATCGATATTAACACATTTTAGACTTGGTAAGACTTTCTTTAAATGAAGTAATTTCATACCTTTTGCACTCATATGCCCAAGTCTATTATGCGATAGTGTTGATTCAGAATCCACAACAACTATTTGATGTTTTGCCTGCTGAACTACAACAATTGTTCCTGAACATGGATTTTTATTTGCAATGGCTAAAGTAGAAGGAGTAGTATGACATGTAAAATATATAAGGTGCCTACTTTCACACATTTTTCTACCAATAAGGCACCTTTTGTAACCTTCCAATTTTGATCACTAAATGTAACAACAAAACCTTCATCATCTAGTTGCCCTGCAAAAATTAAATTTCTTTTTAACTTTGGAACATGCCTTACCTCATTTAGTAGCCAGTGATTCCCATTCTGCAACTTAATCTTGATTCTTCCCTTTTCAACAATCTGACAAGGTTCATTATCTCCTAAATAAACCATCCCAAAATCCCCTTGGACATAATTAAGAAAATAATTTATATGGGGTGTAGCATGAAATGAAGCCCCCAAATCTAACACCAAATAATCATCAATATTTTCAAGGGAAATAATAAAAGCATCCTCATCAGATTTATTACTTACCACATTTGCCTCTTTATTTCCTTCCTTTTTGTCTCCTTCTTTAGTTTTTTGAGACCAACAATCTTTCTTTAAATGACTCGACTTACCACAGTACTAGCAATCCCTCTTGTCTCTAGATTGGGACCTTTTGTCCCTTGATTTTCCTCATGACTTCCCATGAATTCCAAAATTATTTCCTCTCCTTTTTTTTGCCCCTGTTTTTTGCACTCAAAACACTACCTAATGTGGCTGTTCCACCTAAGATTTTTCTATGAATTTCCTCACTCAAAATAACACCAACAACGTCATCAAACTTCAATGTATTCGAACCAAAAACATAGTTGCTAACAACCACTACCAAGCTATTCTAGCTTTCAGGCAAAGAACACAAAATCAAAAGAGCCCTAACTTCTTCATCAATGCTTACTTTTACAGAAGTTAATTGATTGATAACCATATGAAACTCATTTAAATAATCAACAACTAAACCACCTTCTACCATTTTCATATTAAATAAACGCTTCATAAGAAATATCTTATTCGAAGTGGGAGGATTTTCATATAACTTCGCTAGGGTTTCCATCAAATCTTGAGTTGTCTTTGTTGTTGTAATATTGAAATTCGCTGATTGTGCCAGGAATAAACGAATATTGCCAAGTGCCTTTCTATCTAAAATATCCCAGTCCTCATCCGATATTCTTGTGGGTTACTTGGTTTTCTCTTCCAATGGCTGCCATAAATCCTTCTGATAGAGGTATTCCTCCATCTGCATCTTCCATAACTGATAGTTCTGCCCATTGAACTTCTCAACCTTCAACTTACCCTCGTTTGCCATTGCTCCCACTTAATTGTGAGACTCCTATTCAACCATGAAACTTTCCTGCAGATGATAATAAAAAACAACCCTCTTTGATACCACTTGTTAGGGTTAGAAGGCAGATATATAACAAGTTAAATGCTTATTTGAATAATAAAATAGAGTAAAAAAACACACATAGAAGACAACACAAATAATTTAACGTGGTTCACCCAATATGGGATACATCCACAAAACCACAACCAACCAATGATTTTACTATCCACTACAAAACATATTACAATATAAAAAATAATGCAATACTATAAATCTCCATCCTAGGTGCTTATAACAATATTTTAGAAGCTTCGAGAAATTAGGGTTTGCAAAGTCGACCTTTTTCTTTTTTGGTGACATGAAGAGTGTATAGTAATAAAAAGTGTACAGTATAGCATGATCAGTCACCACATACCAACATCTTATTGAGACTCCTCCAAGATCACTTGATCTCCCTCCCTCCCGAAACTCGAAATAAATGTTCTAACAAACATTCCTTTTTTTCTTACCACAAAGTTCATGGTCATCACACTAATGAGTGTAAGGCCTTTAGTTGTAAAATCCAACATCTTAAGGAATTTTGTTTTCTTCCATCTATGACGACACCTACTTCCTCTAATTGATACAAATTTTCACCCTCCTTTGCATTTCACAGCTCACTCTTGTCCTGCACTAAGTGGGGGCAAGGGTTTAGTTAGCCTTATTCCCTCGTATGTCACTTTTTCGTTGTCTCTTTCAACTTGTCGTAAATATTTCATGAACATATAAGAGAAAGCTTGGGATGTAGACATATCTTAAAGTTGAATCACATGTGACATACACTCATCTTTCATGATGCAGCTTATCAGAAACATATGACTTGACATAGGGCTTTCCGAACAAGCTATCATGTCCTCTTCCTCTTCTCCTTTAAAGAAATTCTCACAAAACGATGTGTAGAAATTCCTTTAAGGTAGGGGCATACATCACCACTCACATTTCATTATGTGATCTTCTTTTCTCTTGTGATTCCCTCTCTTGAAAACATTACACACAATGTTGCTCAAGTTGAGACATTTTCTTTTTTCCTCTTTTGCATACAAGATGAGCCCTTGCCTCTCTTGCATACAACATGAGTACATTTTCACTTTTCCTCTCTTGGACACATTACGCATAATTTTCCCTAGGTTGAGACATCGCATGAACAAAAATAAAAATCCCTTAAAAAAAAATCATTTACAAACACCATTCTCTTTTGTGGTGCCTTATCTAAGTTATCATGAGGTATAACTTTGGTATGGTTTGAGCGGGAAGCCCAACAAGTGGCATGACTTTCCCCATAGCTACCTTTGTGAGTACACACCAACTATGTGTATGTTTTTGACCTTTTGGGAAAACTCACCCCATGGACAACCTGATGTTCTATGGCCCCAGATTGAGCACATCTTTTCCACCTTTCGCTCTCTCTTTCTTCAAGTTCTTGTCATCGCATGATCATGCATCTCATTTTATTGTAATGAATTCACCCTTGAATGTGTATTTTTCATTGATGTCGACTCAACTTATAATCTCAAATCCTTGGTGGCATAACCACCTCCTTCATCTTTCTCATTCTTTGTCTTTGTCATTCTTCACCATCTCCATTTGGATACTTTAGTGTGATTTTGAAGCCAGTTCATACTCTCACTAAAGTGCGGGCTAAATGTGTCACCAAAAAGTTTAGCCTTTAAAACTTTTCACTCATTTGGACCTTTGTCTATGGATTTTGGACATTTTTGGACCTCTTCTTACCTATTTTCAAGCCTTGTGCCAAAGTGTTGTAATATTTTGCAATATATTTTCATACTTTCCTAGGCTTGTCATCACTTAATCAACCCTTTATTATGATATAATGGCCCCTTAATACACATATGAGTTCTATCTTAGTGTGTTTTCATGAGACAATCCTAAAAAGCAATAATAATCACACTTAAATCCCCGAAAACCAATGAAAAATTCCCAAGTGAACTAGGTCACCACCTTGGGCGACCTAGTCCCATGTGGCATAAAAATTGAAATAAACTTAATATTCTTTCAAGATTTTGTCTCTAAAACCCTAAGGTCAGCTTGTATGGTGTCATTTCAAGAAAACTAGGGAATAAGTTCTATAAATAAGGGTTCTTCCTCTCATTTTTCACCTCTCTTCTCTCTCATCTCTTCTTCTTCTAAAGCAAGCTAGGGTTTGAGTAGTCTAAACCAATAAGACATCTCTCAAGAAGCATTCAAGGATTGAATCTTCCACTACTGCAACTCAAGATCAAACATCATGGCAAGGTAAACTCCATCACTCCTTTATTTCATGCTTCTTCACATTTACATATTCATTTTTTTTTATTACTCAAAAGGGGTTTGACTAAGGCGAACCCCTAATCCCTAACAATTAACAAGTTTTCTCTCTTTGTGTGATTTGCAGGTCTTGTAGATGGATTTGGCAAGGAATGAAGGTGGGAGATCATTCAACAACTTTTCCAAGCTCTCCAAGGTTAAAGAAACCCTATTTGAAGCTTGGAGGACTTCCATAGATCAAATTCTGGATTTTTCGAGACTAGAAACCTAGAGGAGTAGAAAACAAAGACCAAGGGCTCTAGATTCCATCTTCTGATCTATATAAATTCAAAAGAGGACTAGGTCAGGTCACCTTGGGTGAACTAGTCTCACTGAAGCTTTTCTTTAGGGATTTTGGGAGATTTGTATAGCCTTTTGGCTAAAACGGACTTTCGTGCAGTTTTCTAGAAAAAAAGACTAGGACACCTAGAATGGCATAAGTGTCCCAATAGGTTTAACCTTCAGCATCAAAAAAATTTCAATCCTTCAATAAAGTTTTCAACTCATTTCCAAGTGCACCCCTTTCATCTCTTTCTTTTTGTTTCAGTTTAATGTATATTTCTTAGGTTATTTGCATATCATTATGTGTTTTCAAACATAAAGGAAAAGGGAAGGGTCAAAGGGATGGTCACACATTTATTGAGGAATGGCATTCCTTCCCTTGGCCATTCATATTGAAGGTCATGTGAAAAAGGGCATTTTTGGTAGCCTTTAAACCCCACAACCTCATAAACCAGGGAATCACGCTTCATTTTGGAGGAAGACAATTGCAGAGTAAGGTGAGAATTTGGGGCATAGAGAACAGGGATAGAAGAGAATGCATGAGAGAAAGAATGCATAGAGAGAAAGATTCCAACTCAAGAAAATTGAAAGGAAGGGATTTAGTAGGGAAGTAAAAGAGAAACATGAGCAGCAAAGGAGGTCAACAAAAGAAAATGCAGAGAATGGAGAAATTCATGAAGGAGGAAGAGAGAGTATGGATGAACAAAAGGTTGCATAGTAGAGGTGAAAACGAAGGATACAAAGGCATTCGGGGAGTGATGGAATGTAGAAAGGGGTTTATTGAAGAGGCTGTAGAAACTTTTAGGAAAACACAATCAGCTGGCAAAGAGTTGATTTCCACAAGCTTGAAATCATCCTCCTTGCCTGCAATGAGATGGGAAGCTATGAATAGTTTAGGGTATAGTTTGGAGAGGCACAAAAAAAAGAAAACATGAGGGATAGAGGCAACATAACAGATTTTAGCAGCTATACCAAACATTCTTTACCGTATCCATATCATCAAGGTGAAAGAGTGTCATTCCTAAACCAAGCCATCCTAGGTGAAAATCCCTATGGGCCTAGTAAAATGGAATCCTCTTTCCCTTGTTTTTATATGTTTTTGGTGGTTCACTTATAAATTTGGTAAAGGTAATAAGCGAATTCTTATTCTATATAATCGATTCGTTGCACAAATTGAAGATACTATTCTAACTATCAAATGATCTACCTTGATCTATTAGGTTATTAGGCATTCCCATCAAATCAAATCCATCCAATTTGGTAACATGGAGCTAGCCTCTTTATCTTGATGCAAGAGTGCATATTCTTATCCTTCTTGTAGATAATCTTGTAATCATATCCCATAATTTTAGTCGCCCATTTTTTTTAAATTCTCACAAGGACACCATTTGAGACTACAATCCTAAAATCTAAATTCTACCAATTAACATCACTTGAAATTTCTAGGGTTTTTAATTATATCATATTGAAAATTTAAGGGTTTCTATTATATCATATATAATTTTATACTATTGATTATTGGTGTGCATAAATTGATATTGATTAATATATTAGTTGATATATTTATTGATATTAATTGATATGCACTAGTATTCAATATACATACAAAATTAAAAATGTATTGATTGTTTGTGTGAATATCAATTGATATTTATAGGGTTTCTATCAAATATCAAGTTAAAATTTATATGTATTAATTCTTCGTCTATACATATATATCAATCAATATCAATTGATATCCATAAGGTTTTTATGTCCATTCATTAAATTCTATATTTTTTTATTATTGGTTTATATCATTTGATATAGATTGATATATTAATTAATATATCTCTCAATATCAATATAAATATAGGTTGTATTATATATCATGCTAAATGCTATATGTATTTATTGTTGGTATATATCATTGTTGACTTGTCTAATTATATCGTTTGATATATCAACTGATTTATTAATCAATATCAATTTATATTTTTAGGACTTATATTGTATCATATTAAATTTGAATTTAAATTTATATCGTTTATAAATTATACTTAACCTCAAGCTAATACATGACCTAAACCCTAAAATAAAGGTTGAGGGTTTATGGTTTATGGTTTAGGGAATAGGATTAAGAGTAGGAACCAAGATTTATGTTTAAATATGAGTTGAGTTTATTAAATTTTTTAAGGTTTCATAAATAAATTTATATTTAAAAATAAGAGAAAAATTGTGTCACCAAAAAGTGTAGTATTTGGCACTCTTTCACTCATTTTGGCCTTTTCCCTTGGATTTTGGCCTTGTTTTGCCTTGATTCAGTCTTCAAAGCTTACAATTCAGCAATAACCTAATGGTGTTTTACTAAGGTGTTGTGAAGTGTTGTAACACATTTCCTCACTTTTTAAAAACCCTTTCAATACAATTCACCAAAACAACACCCTCTTACATCTTTCTAAGCCTTGTGACAAAGTGTTGAAAAGTGTTGTAATGCATTTTCACACTTTCCTAGGCTTATCACCCCTAATTAACTATTTTTATATGATAATTTTTCCCCTTAATGTAATTTTATTCCCAACTTAAGTGTGTTTTGGGAGGCAAGCCTAATACACATCATTAATCACCATTTTATTCCCGGCCACCACTTGAATTTCCCAAGTGGACTAGATCGACATCTTGGGAAGCCTAGTTCCTTTTGGCTTAAAATTCAAAATTAAAACATAAATCTTTCAGGTATTTGCCACCAAAACCCTAAGGTTGGCCTATCATGTGTCATTTTCAAGAAAAATAGGGTTTACCATGTATAAGTAATGGTTTTCACCTTCATTTTTCCTCTCTTACCCTCCCTTATGCTCATTTTCATCTTGACAATCACTCTCACACTCAAGCTTCCCAAGCAAACAATCAAGCACAAGGCATCTTAAGTCACCTCCATTGGAGCCAGTTCTTGCATGTTGTAGATTTCAACAATCAAAGGGTTGGTTGTTGTATGCAGGTTTTTCAAGAAGAAAGGTTCTAGAAAGGTGCTCTCAACTCACCGAGATCACTCAATTCAACAAATCCCTAGTTGAATCTTGGAGACCTCTCTCAACTCGTTTCCTACATAATCTAGACTAGACACCTGTTGGGATCCAGAGTGCAGACCAGAGGATCCAATCTCCACTTTCAAATTCTCAAAATCCTAGAAGAGGACTAGCTCACCCATAATGGCAACCTAGTCCCTATGAGCTTATTTTTTCAAGGATTTTCACATTTCTAGATACCCATTTGATAGAAACCCACTCCAACAGATTTTCCCAATAGGAGGACTAGGTCACCCAACTTGGCATAAGTGTCCCTGTGAAGATTTCTGATAGATTTAGAAGAAGTTTGGGGCCTCTCATCTGCAACATTCCATTTCCAGGTGCACAAGCTCTTAACCTTCCAGTATACTTTTTATTTTGCATACATTTAGGGAATATAGTTTAGGTTAATTTGCATTAGTTTACACTTGCTTTCTTTACATTTCTTAATTATTATTAGTTTCATCCAGCCACACTCAACAAACATATATCACAACCCATACATCAAACCCTAACTCTTTGAATGAACCTCATTCAAAAGCAAACCACTAGGTGAAAGAGAGTCATTCCTAAACCAAGCACTCCTAGGTGAAAAGCCCTAGGAGCCTAGTAAAGGGAACCCTCTTTCCCTTGTTTGTATATGTTTTTGGTGGTTCAAATTGTAAAGAAAAAGAATAAATTTACTAGAGAGATACCTACTTCAAAACCTTGTCAGTTGATTCTCATAAAGGGGGGAGGTTGAATTTGGGCATATTTGAGGATGATTGATGTGGGTACATATTTTAATTTGATATTCCAAGTCACTCTCACAATTAAAATATATAAAAATGACCTCATGGGGGAAAAAATATTAACTAATAGTTTTTTTAGTACACATACATGTCCCTAAATGGGTATGCATTCATAATGGGCACCTATAATTTAATAAAATATTACTAAACTCAAATGGGTAAATATTCATAATATGTATCCATTTAGGTTCATTCTTTCATTTCTTAATGGATATATGCAGTTTTTACAAAATATATGTATATTCCTCATGATGCAACACTTCCACTAAAATTATAATCATTATGGTTCTTCTTCACCTCCTCCTCCTTTTGATCCCTCTTCTTATACATTATTAATTGGTTAAAAACTTTGAGACCTCACATGAGTGTTATCCATCAAATTATTTGTGTAACAATGCACATTTAGATTTAATTCAATCTTAAAAGTATCATGTGCCTTGGAAAACACATCTTATTTCTAAATATTATGATGTGAAAACATTCCCTTATGCTCCATATATCTCAAAAGTGGCTCAATTATCTTCAATAATACATTGATTTCCCCTCTTGTAATTTTCATCTTCACCAATAATGAATTATTATCCTTAACCTTAGTGCAGATGCTAAATCTAAAAAAAGTTAGACTTGAAAAAATTTTTCATGGAAGTCAAGCAAAACATAACTGAACCACCAAAAAAATATACTAACAAGGGAAAGAGGATTCCCCAAATACGTTCCTAGGGTTTTTCACCCTAGAAGCACTTGGTTTAGGAAATGACATTATTTCCTCTTTGTTGATATGTTCTTGGGGGAGGTTCATTCAAAGGAAGGATGGGGTTTTGATTATTGGGTTGAGAATGTGTGTGAGTGTTGTGTGGCTAAGTGTTTTAATAGAATGAAATTAAGTAACTATGAAACATGAAGCAAATGTAAATCTAAACTACATACAATGTAAAGTAAATGACCTCGATACTCAAATGACCTAAATGCTTGCAAACAGAAAGGAAACTTGAAATAACAGAACTTGTGCACCTGGGTATTGGAAGTTGCAGATGACTAATCCCAGAATCTTCTAGAAAATGCCTGAAATCTTCACAAGGACATTCCTGCTAAGTTGGGAGACCTAGTCCTCTTCCCCAGAAAGCTTGTCGGAACAAGTTTCTTACAAAAGGGTGTCTGAATCCACAAAAATCCCCAAAAGGTAACCTTAGAGGGACTAGGTTGCCATTTTTGGTGACATAGTCCACTTTTGAGTTTTTGAGAATCTGGAAGTGGATGTTGGAGCCTTTAGTTTGCACTCTGGTTCCTGATAGGTGTCTGGTTCAAGTTCGGCAAAAAATGGGCTGAAAGGGGTCTCCAAGCTTCAACTAGGGATTTGTTGACTTGAATGAAGTTGATGGGTTGAGAACACCTTCCAAGCACCTCAAACCTATATACAAAAACACCTACAAACACACATGCAAAGAGAAGACAATGATTAGGGTTAGAGAATAGGGGTTTTCCTTAGTCAAACCCCATTTTGATAATCAAATATAAATGAGAAACCAAGGAAGGAAATATGAGTGAATGATAAATAAATGTAAACACTTACCAAATCCTTTGTTGAAGATGTTGCAACATGCAAGAGCAGCTCCAATGGAGGTTTCTTGTGAACCCTAATGCTTCTTTGCTTGCTTTGGAAGACTTGGATGTTAGAATGCTTGTCAAGAGGAGTGGAGGTGAAAAATGAGCCAAGAAGAGAGAAAAATGAGGATGAAAAACCTTATTTGTACATAATAAACCCTAATTTTTTCAAAAATGACTCATGATAGACCAACCTTAGGGTTTTGGGGGAAAATTCCTGCAAGATTTATTTTTTATTTTTTAATTTTATGCCTAAAAGGACTAGGTCAGCCAAAGTTGTGATCTAGTCAACTTGGGCAAATCCAAGTAGTGGTCGAGAATTTAATGATGCTTAACAATTTTTATTAGCTTTGCCTCTCAAAACACACTTTGATCGGGCCCAAAAGTACATTAAGGGGACAAAATTAGCATTGAAAAGTGTTAATTTAGGGGTGATAAGCCTAGATAAGTGTGAAAATGCATCACAACACTATGTCATAAGGCTTAGGAAGCTATAAGAAGATGTTATTTAAATGAATTATGTTGAAAGGGTCTTATAAAAGTGAGGAAATGTGTTACAACACTTCTCAACACCTTAGTAAAACACCACTAGGTTATTGATGAATTACAAGCTTACAAGACTGAATCAAGGTAAAACACGGAAAAATCCAATAGAAAAGGCCAAAATGAGTGAAAAAGTGCCAAGGTATACACTTTTTGGTGACACAATAACAAATCAAGTATCCCTATGAAATATTTCATCATGTTATATATGCTAAATAAGACATTAAAACAACAAGAAAAGCTAAATAAAGCATATAAAAACATGAATTATACATATCTCATAGTGGAAGTGGTGCACCTTTGATGTGAAAAGGATTCCCTTTCCCACCTCCTTGACAAGCTTCAAATGATAATGATGTAAAATGCAAGTGATGGAGATGAAGATGCAAGATGAAATCAAAGTACCCATAGTGAGAATGCTAATATTGTGGATAGATTTGGAGTAGAAGTGCCTTGTATTTATAGGTTGAAGGTTTGAAAGATGGAGAGATGGGACAAATGTGAGACTAAACATTAGCCAATGGTAAGGTGTCACTTGTGAACATTCTATTGGAGGAGGAATGAGCATATTTTGGAGAATGTGCAAGTGGTTCAGGATTTGAGAGGTGTAAGAGAGATTAATGGCTTTGTAAGAGTCATTAAATGAACGTGGTTGAGATATTTTGGAGGGAAATGGGTTGGGAAAAAAAGTTAAATAAGTGGAGTAAATGAAGGAATATTCCTTGGGAATATGCCTTGTGAGGGAAAGTAGGGGTAATTAGATAATTAAATAAAATGAATTTCATGTGCAAGTGGGTGGGTTAGTCAAGGGTTTAGGTTTGACCTAGGTTGAGTCAAAATATAGAGGATGGGTAATTAGGATTATGGGTTAATTAATTTAGATTAATTAATTTGAAGGGATTTAAGGGTTTTGACATTTGGTTTAATCAACTTGATTTATCAAATCAAATGAGAGGACCCTTAGGACTATAATTAAATAAATTGATTTATTTAATCAGACATGATGAATATTAGTGAATTAATCTAATAAATTTCTTTATTTGATTAATAGAGGAATTTGATGTTAATTAGAGTAGGATTAGATGCGTTATGTCAGTTGATTATTTGAGTGTCTACATTTTTCCCCTCTTTGAAGCAATGTGTCTGTTGCATTGGTTCAAAGAATGATGCCGCCAAGATAAAAAATTTAAAAAAACAATTTTTTTGGGATACCCCAGCAGAAAGAAGTACGTTGGCACATTGCCCCCTCAAGAGAATGAGTGAAAAGTTAAATTTGAGGGTCGATCTCACAACAAAGAGGCTCAAGATGGATGTAAAATGGTTAGAATAATAGATCTATATGATAATGGTGATGCAAATGATATTTTTTAAAGTTTATTAGAATAATAAATCTATATTATCTCAAACAACTTAAATGATTATGCAATGCATGTGAGATGGATGATGTTTTCTATTATGATGAGATGGCATGATTATGGATGTATGCAGATTTTATGAATGCAAGATGAAGACATACATATTTTGGTGAATGATGGATGCATGTTAGTGTGAAAGAGGATAGAAGAATGAGAGGGATCCACCCTTGAATCTAAGATGATGCATAAGTCCAACAAGTCTATGAGACATCAAGACTTTATTAGATATGACAATGAATGATGATGATGTATTGCTTATCTAGGGATGGGAGAAGTAAAGAGAATAACTTTCCTTATGTTTGATAACACACATAGGTACAATTCATCAAGTTATAATGAACCAGGATGGAACTACACCTAGCGTGACAAACTTTGACTCGACAATCAAATGGGAGTACTTTTGTTCACACCTAGCTGATGAAACCTTATTTAAAATGAAGTTCAGATATTTCAAATATCTTGGACCAAAAAATAGAAAGAAAATCCTTCCTATGTGGTCAACAAGGCACCTAAAGCACCTTTCCTACAAACCAAACAAAGCATGCATGACCAAGGTTATACTACAAGAACACCGAACAAGAACAATAGATAAAAATATAATGATCATTGCCCCATTCCTTTCTCTCTAAATTTTTTTGTTTAGAAATCATCAAGAGGTCATTAGAATGAGCACAATAAGATAAATCGAAAGAAAAAGATCAAATAAACAAACAAGCTAATTTTCTTCATACCACTAGCTAAGACTAAACTAAGGTGATGCCTGATGTTGATGTCCATTGTATGAAGGATTCATCCTAGGAAATGATGTTATTGGATGATGGTGAGATTGACAGGATGATGGGATAGTGATACCAAGAGTTGATCAACTTGTTTTCCTACTGACCTAGACTTAAGACCTTGGCATTTGAGAACACACTTGAACTGCTAAGCGTGTTTCTGATTATTTTTCCAAAGGGTGAAGGTGACGATCGATTTATTATGAGTAGATGTTTATTGCGGGTAAATATTGAAATGGGACGGATGCACCTTTTTGGATTTTTTGGATGTTTTTGTTACTTTTCAATGTTTTGACGATTTTGTTGGTATTTTCAAGATATTTTACAAATATTTTGATTTTCGAATTTTCCAATGTTTTTGGGTTTTCTGTGATTTTGATCAAGAACCTAATGTAAAGACCTATCCTAGTGGTCTCAGGGGCTGATCAAAGATTAGACTTGCCTACATTATACATGCAGAGACCACGTAGTTTGATTGAAACTTACTCATTTATTGATGATATATGAATAATGGAATTGCCAACTTATTATGACAAACTCCTAGAGGACTGACTTAGGGTGTCTCGAGGGTTGATCAAAGATTAACCTTGCCTACGTTAAAGCTCAAAGACGATGTAGTTTGACTTGATGACTCTATTTTTTGACTTTTTTAGATTTTCCATCTGTTTTTGGATTTTGGCATGTTTTGATGTTTTAGATTTTTGGTTTTTTGAATGTTTTTGGATTTTTGATTTTTTGATGTTTTTGGATTTTTGATTTTCTAGAAGAATTACAAGAATATACATGAATCCAATCTGATGTAGGTAAAAGAACATGCCCACAGTGTGATATGATAGACTACTCTGATATAGGTAGGACAAACTGACCTTAGGAATGTGCCAAGTAGTACTAGGGTGGAACATGATATAAACACAGGATCAAGCTATAATGCAGATGTGGATGGGTGATGAAAAGATGTGATGGAATGTGATGGGTGATTTGGAACCAATTGTAGAGATCCTGGTGGATGGAGAATGCTTTATTTACACAAGGCACCTTTTATCCAAGTTTTCACCAAGGTACCTGTCCAAAGTGCCATCGAAGTGGTTCTCACTAGAGGACGATTTTTTATCTTTATTGTTTTCAATCCCTTTTTTTTGGTGGATTTATATATATATATATTTTGAATTTATAACTTGAAATTTTAGGCATATTTTTTTTTTAAATGGGAACTATTGATAGGCTCTTGTAGAGGCTCCCTTTAGGAATTGATAGATGATATGCCCCTAACTTGTAACTTGTAGTGACAACAAAAGATCCTAACCAATTGGGTTCAAACTTTCCTTTTCTATATGGATTAGGCACATTTTTTTGATTCTCCTTTAGTACCAGCTCACTGACTTGGAAGGTCCGACTCTTGATATTCTTGTTGTGGCTTCACTTGAGACAATTTTGATAGACTTGTAAATGGTTTAAGACATCCATATGCCACTCATCCAGTATTTCTCGCTCATTCAATCATGACACCTAATATTCTTTATTTTTAATGAGATTATGCAGTGATATTCATAGATATGGAAGCTCAATCTCAATGCGGAGGATGGATTCTCATCCGTAGACTAGCGAGAAAGGGGTTGCACCTATTGGCGTGCATATGCTTGTTCGGTAGGCCCATGAGGCGAGGTTCAACTGTAAGTAATAGTCACGACCAACTTCATTGACTATCTTTTTGAGGATTCTGAGGATGGTTTTATTTGTAGCCTCAACTTGTTCATTACCCTGGGGGTAGTATGGAGTGGAAAATTAATGTTGGATATTGAAATTTTGGCATAGGTCTCGAACATCCTTGTTTTTGAAAGGTGTCCCATTATCTGAGATAATGGCTTGAGGGACAATGTAACAAAAAATTAGGTAATTTAGTATGAACTTGGAAATTTTATTTCCAGTGATATAGGTCATAGTAATGGTCTCTACCCAATTTGTGAATTACTCTGTAGTAGTGGCAATGAACTTCTATCCATTAGATGATGTGGGGGTGATTTTTCCAATGAGATCGAGCCCCCATTGCAAGAAGGGCCAAGGTATTACAATTAGGTGGAGCTCCTAAGTTGGTGCATGGACAAGGTCCCCATGTTGTTGACATTGCAAGCACTTACTGCCATATTCATGAGCTTCCCTTTCCATTTTCGTCCAATAGTACCCCATTCTTAGAAACTTATTGGCCAAGGTAATTCCGCTCGAATGTGAACCCCATATGCCATTATGTACCTCCATTAAATCAGTCAAAGATTCCTCAATGTTTAAGCATCGTAATAAGGTCCCCTCAATACTCCTACGGTATAGGGTATCACCTAGGATAACAAAACGGGTCGAATTTTTGACAAAGGTTTTCTTAAGGTTGGGAATGATATCGGCAGGGAGGACTCCTATTCTAAGATAAGTGTATATTTCATGATACCATGGTTTACCAGAACCAATGATTTCACACACAAATTTAGACTCCGGTACCTCAAATGTTGATACGAGAAGTTTCTCTACAAGGAATTCTTGCTTTGGGACGTTGTGTGGGACATACAATAGTGATCCAATTATTTCCATAGCATACGTTGCTCTATTGTTTGTTCTTGGTATTTTCTTGAATGATGAAGAACTCCTTGAGGCTTTCCACCAGTTTCTTGTATGGAGTCAACTTTTTGTCCTTTCTTTGGTATTTTTCATTGACTTGGTTGATGATAAGTTGTGAATCTCCATAGACTTTAAGTGCCATGATCTACCACTGTATAGCAATTCTCAGCCCTAGGACAAGAGCCTCATATTTTTCAATGCTATTTGTGCAAGGTAAAGACAACTTATACAATTTTTTTATGCAATCTCCATGTTGTGTAATGAAGAAGACTCCAACTTTGAACCCATGTTGTGTGTAGGATCCATCAAAGTACATTTTCCAATAATTTGCTATGCTTATGTTAAAGATGGATCCGTCAGGGAATTTTGATATAATTGGGTTCTCTGAATATGTTGGTGCCTTTGATAGTTGATTTGGAATTGATTGTCCTTTAATGAAATTTCATTCCACATACTCAATATCGTGCTTTGTCAGGATCATAAACCATTTAGTTGTTCACTTTGTGAGAATTGCTTTAGAAAGTAGATACTTGAGAGGGTCTATCTTGGCAATGAGTTTTACTTGATGTGCCAACATACAGTGTCTAAATTTTGGTGCTACAAACACAATTGTTAAGAAAGACTTCTCAATGGATGTGTAATTTGGCTTGTGTCCCACCATGGTTCTACTGATGTAGTAAATAACTCTCTCCTTCTCATTTTCTTGCTAAGTGAGCACCAAGGGCTAATATTGTTGTCGATATATATAGGATCAAGGGTTTTCTTGGAATTGGTGGTAGGAGAAATTACTCCTTGATATTTTTCAACACCTAATCACATTTTTCATCCCATTTGTATGCTACCCCCTTGTGGAGTAGATGATAATATGGGATAGCCTTATTTTTTAATTGCATTATGAATCGACGGATGGATTGGAGTCTTCCTTGTAAGCCCCTTAGCTGCTTTAATGTTCTTGGTGCCTCCATCTTGAGAAGTGCTTTAACTTTGGTAGAATCTATCTCGATTCCTCTCATTGAAATAATGTACCCTAGAATCTTTCCTAATTGCACCCTAAGACACACTTCTTTGGATTTAGTTTGACCTTGTATTCTTCTAGTTTATCAAAGATGGAACCTAGAGCTACTATATGATCACGTCATTTTCTTGACTTGGCCAGAATGTCATCCACATAATCTTCCACAATTTTTTGAATCATATAATGGAATATCAGTTTCATGGCCCTTTGATAGGTCACTCTTATGTTCTTTAGCCCAAACAACATCATGTTCCAACAGTATGTTCCCCACACACAAGTGAAATTTGTCTTGTGTTGATCTTCCTTGGCTATCATGATTTGGTTGTACCCTAAGAATCCATCCATTAATGATAGCATTTCATGTCTAGCTGTCATATCCACAATCATGTCTCTATTTGGGAGAGGGAAGTCATTCTTGGGAAATTCTTTTTTTAGATCTTGAAAGTCTGTGTAGATGTGGATTCCCCTAGTGGGGTTTGAAATAGGTACAAGATTTGAAACCCAGTTTAGATAATCAATTTATCGTGTAAAGCTAGCATCAAGAAGCTTCTGTAATTCCAATTTAACCAATAATTCTATTTTAGGATACATATTCCTCAACTTTTTTCTCACTGGATTTTCCTTTGGATATACAACCAAATGGTGCACCCCAACTTCAGGATCAAGACCAGGCATGTCAGTGTAGGTCCATGAAAAGTTCAATGTTTTTCCCTTAGGAATGCAGCTAGAAGTTCTTGTTCTTTTGTCAAAAGAGATTATGTGTAGTGTTTATTTTGTCCCCAAGGTTACCGGATTGCACTTCTCTGCCAAGACCGATGACTTCTCTTGATGAATAGAACTAAGAGGAAGATTGAATCCCCCATCCTCCAACACCTTAGAGAGGTTTTCATTGTTGGATGGATCCTTTTTTTTTTACTATTTTCGAGTTTCAAAGTTCCACAATGTGGTTTTCTCTTAAATACCTAGAGATCATTCTTAAATTTTCACTTTTGTGAGTAAGGGATTCAATCATCTCCCAGTAATAGGAATGTGTGTCCAGTTCAATGTCGAACCCAACTTGGTGGTCACCACCAGGTACATTATCCTCCAATCCCATGAATTTTGAGAGCGCCTCATAGTTTTTGAATATGTCTAAAATTGTTGGTCCTCATTGGTTGTAGTCTATTAGCTAGGGATACACTAGTTTTATTTCATGGGTTTGGTTGTTCGACTCAAAAGACATAGTGGAAATCATAAATAAGGAAGAGTCTTCAAACAACATTGGTAGGTTGGCAATCGCGTCCTCATCACTGTCACTCCCACATACATTAGTTATATCAAAGGTAAAAATTTCTAAAGGTAGAATTGTAGATACTGGTAAATGAAGGGGAGTTTTGACAACTTTAACGAGGGGACTTCTACTACGTACAATTATTCTCAAAGGGATACATCTAAGGCCAATATTTTTTATGCGCTTCTCAGCAATGATGGGTTCTAATCGATTGTTGCTATTTTTTTGAAGCCTTTCGTTCTTATTATAGCCCATGCCCAACATCAATTGTAGTCCTTGGTTTGCATCATCCATAGGAAGGGCCGATACAGGTCTCTCATCTTGATATAGAATATTGGAGATATATTTTTCATCCGCCATTTCTCAGCCTAGATCTCCCCAACTTCTGAATCGGGAGGGATCTGCTCTGAAATTTTGAGATGTTGTATTGGCGAGTTACGGTTGTCCATGGGACCTAGGAGATTGAGGTAACTCTCCTATCATAAAGGAATCCTTTTTTATTTTGTATTCCTCACACCCATTGTATTGGATAATGAATTTGATATCAGAGATGTTTGGAATGGTGGGTGTCTTTGTCCCGAAAGTGGAGGCTATGGTGGATGGATCAATATATGGAGTTGAAGGGCCTTCATCATTTTTGGGTACTTGTGGGACTTTGTAATACTTGGCTTCCAAGTTCCTGCAATAGGAAAAGGGCTCAGGATCACCATGAATTGTGACCTCTTGGTTGTCATAGGGGAATTTATCACATTGATGAAATGTGGATGCAACATCTTTCATCCCATGGATCCATGGGCTCCTTAGAAGAATGTTATAAGGGAGGTCAAGATCAAGAACTTGGCAAGTAGTTTCCATGATGGTTGGTCCTACTTGGATGGGAAGTTGAATAGTGTCTTGAGACACTCTCTATTGATCATCAAAAGCTTGGATGGTGATGCCTTTGCCTTTTTCAGTCACATCTTTGGAGAACCCTAGATTATTCATTAGCTTGCAAGAACAAATATGCAACCCTGCACCTCCATCCACCAAGACCCGTTTTACTTTATTTTTTATGGATAAAGACCTCAATATGAAGTGCACGATTGTGAGATGGTTGGACAAGGAGATATTGTTTTGAGAATGAGAGGAGATGTGGCGTGGTGATTTTTCCAACCATAGCTTTAAATTCATCTACATCAAGGTCCATGGGTACAAGATACTCGGCAAGGGCCTTTTCTAAAATATCCCTATGCGTAGGTGAAATTTTTAGTAACTGCATGATGAGATATAAGCAGGGGTCTTCTTCAACTATTCCAAAAAATTATAGCCACTATTGACTAAATTTAAATTCATGGGGGATGCTTTGGCTTACATAGATGGTGTTGGAATATGGCTAAAGATTTTGGCTTGTAGGTGTTGTCATTGAAGGCAACCCAAGTCATGCAACTCAAGTCTTGCATTTGAATGTTCAACACTATTTAAGCTCCTATCGATAGAACAAAGCAAAGAACAGGGGATCTAGTTAAAGGAAAAATAATTGATCCACTCATCCCACCAGACATATATTTTGGGTTATGAATCTTTGAGGAAGGTTTGTAGAGGCTTGTAGTATCTTAGTTTTGATGCGCACTCACTGGTAAGCAATCTAGGAGGTACCGTGCACTAATTTGTTAATTATTTATGCTAGAAGGTCAATCCGACAAAGATGGAATTCACGAATGTATAAGATGGAATTAATTATAAGTCTCAATGTTGGATTAAGTTTTATTTTGGTCCTCTCTTTGTCTTAACTGACTTTGGAGGATGCGCATAAATATTTTATGGTGGATTTGGTCGACAAGTTAAAATATCTTAATACTGTATGAAGTTGACTACTAGATGAATTAGTATTTGATTGTGGATATATATAAGAAATTATTTTTATCATTTAAAGATGCATATGATATGTAAAAATATTAAGAAGTATGAATTGTGAGTCCTAGCAGAGTAGTAATGCAAATTTGATCATAAGTGATGTGAAGAGCAGTAAAAAGCAGAACAGGAGAGAGCGAAGTGGAAAATCAAAAAGCAGATCCAGAATAAGATTCATGAGCTTCATCAGAACTGCTACTTGGAATTGTTAGATGTTATCATCTTAGTTCACCCTTCAGATGGTTTTAATTTGAATTTTGTAGGCAGTAAGCCTTTATCTTTTCAGCAGTGAACTCTAGGCAGTGTGCTTGAATGCAAGTGCATTCCTTTTGTAAACACTATATTTTGAGTACTCAAATTGTGGATTAATCTCCACCGTGGTTTTTCCCCTAATAGGGTTTCCACGAAAAAACATTTTTTTTTTCATGATGTTATGGATGTTAACTTTCAATGCACACATATTTTCTTTAATGCAATGATGAAATGGTTTCATGTTTTGAATGAATAAAGTTTGAATATTTTTGAACACCGATTCACCCCCTCCTCTCAGTGTTCCCTTGAGTCCAACAATTGGTATCAGAGCTAGTTCCTCTAGAGAATTTTTGCATCTTGAGGTGGATCTTGGAATGTGATGGACTCCGGTAGTCTTCAACAACAGCTTATGGTAGCTCTTGATGACCTTGATCAGTCTAAAGTAGAAGTTCAAGAATTGAAAGAAAACCTTAGAGATGTTGAGAAATTCATTTAATCATTGAAGGAACATATAGTTAAATCCAAGGTGAAGAGAAAAGATCTATGTGATCAGATACAACAAAAGGAGAACAAAGATATGGATGATGCTCACCTAAATCAAACCCTAAAGGAGATAATCGAAGAATGTGAAAATATTTCCAGAGATTATATTAACCTAGAACATGAGATGGAAACTATGATGATGAAGATGACTAAAGAAGTCAAAGAAAGGAAGAAAAGTGAGGAAAATCTTTCTCAGACTGTGAAAGAGAAATCTAATGAATGCAGCAGAATGAGTGGAGAATTCACTTAGTTGGAAAGTGAATTGCAAAGAACCAGAAATAATGAAGAAGAACTTGGTAAGTAGATTACTACTCTTAGGAATGATCTTGTCATTGCAAATGAATTCAAAGAAAAGTTTAAGATCAGTTCAGTAAAGCTTGATGAGCTAACTCAAGGACATAAGAGTGGAAATAATAAGAGAGTTCTTTGATATGAAAAGGGAGAAAGTTCCTGATCAACACAAAAGAGTTTCAGATAGAATAGAAATGGAAGGTATCTGGTAAGACAACCTAATGTACAAAAATTTAATGGATATTGTTTTACCTGTAATAAGTTCGGTCATATAGTTTCCCAATGTAGAATTAATTTGAGGTCAAAATATTCATCATTCTTCGGTCAGTGTTTCAATTGCAAAAAACATGGTCATTAATCAATCAAATGCAGAAATATGTCAAGTCATTCTATTGTTAGAATAAATGTTGAATGTTATGCATGTGGGAAGTTAAGGCATATTGCTAATCAATGCAAATTGATAAGAAACCAATGGAATGGACAAAGAAACATTGTGTGTTATAACTGCAACAAGTATGGTCATATTGCTAGATTCTGTAGAAACAAGAACACAAACAAAAGAGGTCTGGTATACAAAGAGAGGAAAATAGAGAAAAATGATAAAGGAAAAGAAAAGATAACTACAAATGATATTAGAGATCAGATGAAGAAGACATGGGTAAAGAAAAATTATTTTGATGTTGGAAATGGTTCCATACTGGAACCCGCTTCCGTAAATTCTTTCGGTAATTGAATTGAGGCCACTGGCCTAGGGGAGTTTTATTAGAAAATATTTCCTCCACTATCTATAGATGGTACCAGAATGGAGAAAATAGTCATGAAAGTGCACTCCAAGTGTACAAATTTTTTAGATGTCTTCATAAAAGGAGATTTAGAAATTTTGTTGCTTCGTAGAAGTTTTTCCTGTCATTGTCTGAGAAAATAGCTCGTCTCTAGAAAATTAAAGGCAAGTGCATTTATTGCACATGTGCGAGCTATAAAATTCAAGTCCGAGCCATCATTTATCACTTTACATAATTGAAGAGAACAAGGAGAGCACTCAACAAGTGGATTTGAAAAATTGAATTCATTGGAAAATTTATCAGGTACTTCAAATCACTCTTGAATTCTTCATATAATTTGGTGTGTAGTTGCGAACACTAAAATGTGAAAAAGAATGGAGAAAATTAAAGGTTCAATCACATTGGATGAATACAATAGTGCAAAGATCAGATCTATGAGGAATCTATTGCTTCTTGATGAATTAAAACAATTGAGTGGAGCCAAACATGGAAATTTGGATATGTGGAATGAGTTTTTGTACCTTGAGAATGCGGAATTCATAAAATTCTTGTTGGGTAGATTGCATGATGATGTTTTAACTTTGGTCAAACCCTACACAATCTCAAAGTAATTAATTGAGAAATTAACTAGATTTTGCAAAGTCGGTGATGTTCCTAGGAAGAAATCTATCTGAAACAAGGAGGTCGAAACCCTAACCGGAATAATCAGAGATCAAAGAGCTTTGCAGATAAAAACAATCAAGAATCATGTTACGAAGTATATTGCACACAAAAGAACCTATTAATTCCTCTACTGAAATTGAGAAGGGGCTACATCGGTTGGTGCAGTATACATTACTCATAAAATGATAATTGAAGGTCATGACTTCAACCTATGCAGATTGTTAAAAGATCAGATGATGGAGAATGTTCAACTGACAAACGAGTCAAGGTATCCATTCAAGTTTGACACTCTAATTATATGTCTAGTTATGTACTTTTTGAATTCATTGCCAAATATTGACAATGTAGCATGGACATCAGATAAACCGGTATGCACCCAAATTTACTCTTATTCTAATAGTTTCTCTGATTGGGATTCGAATTTTGAAAGTTCCTATAAGAATGTGCTTGTGAAATATGGTTCAGTCATTATTTTCCCTCTGAAAAGGACAATGGAAGTTGGTTCCTCTTCATGTAGCACTGATGAAGGACATAAAAGAGGACAGGAGATTATTGAATGCAGCCCTTCGGAAAGAAAAATTCCCAAGATTGAAGGAAAAGGGAAAGAAAAGGAAATTATGGATATTTCAGATGAAGAATCTGACGAAGAATCTGAGAATCAATTGGAAAATGATTCCAGTATTAAAAAATTTAGTGAGGAAGAAGAATATCTATCAAAATAAAAGCTACAATAGCTTATCCAAAGTGCAAGCGGTATGCAAAAGATTGCAAGGTTAGGGTCAGTCAGACCATCTGATGATCAAGACTTAATTTTGGAATTTCTGAATGCTCATATTGAGCATTGTAAGATAATATTTGAAAGCCTAAAGGATATTCTACATGAAGAGATGATTGAGTGTAGCAAAGAATCAATGGGCTCTAAAGACAAAGGTAGAGAAGAAGGTGAAATTATCTCTCACTTGAAGGAACAATTCAGACTATCCCTTGCTAATCTTAAGAAGAAAATGAATGAGTTGAGGAAGTGCATTAACCCAGCCACAAGAATCTACAACTATTGTGTTTTTTGGCCCCATGCAGTCAGAAATTACAAGGAGAAGTTGGATCAAATTGAGATAGAACTAAACGACATTGGAAAAAAATTGACATGTCTCAGGATCTAGATGGCATTATTAGAAGGAGAATCCGAGAGTTGCAAACAACTAAAATAAAAATTCAACTATCCAAGAATGTTCTTGTGGACACCTTTTGGAAGGTAAAATATTTAGTTGAGTGCAGGTTGGAGCAGTTGGTGGAAATTCTGAAAAATGGTGAAAAGTTGGAAGAAGCAATCACAATTCCTGAATCTCTCATTGAAATTATCAACAAGACTTCCAAGAACAATAGCCTTCTTATCAACATTAGAATTGCAATTGATGGTTGGGAGAAGTTTCTTCCAGAAGTGAAGAAAAAAAACAAGTTAATCTTCTAAAGATAGAAGCAAAGTGTTTCCAAGTTTTTGTAAAAAAATTTAAAGGAGAAGAACTATAAGCATATATATGCTGAATTTCTAAAGACTTGATGATTTTGAACACGTGTTTTGTCACTTTTTTTCAACAATTGGCATATAGCATCTATGATTTTTCATAGATGTCAAAAGGGGAGAGAATGTAGTGAAAAATGCCTTGTAAGGGGAGAAAATGCCTTATAAATCCCAGGGGGAGATAGTGCAACAAGAAATTTAGCAGTATACCCATAATGATTTTGACACTTAGTCATTTTTCACTAAGTGTTGACATCAATGCCAAAGGGGGAGATTTTTGGCATATGGCTAAGGATTTTGGCTTGTAGGTGTTGTCATTCATGGGAACCCAATTCATGCAACTCAAGTCTTGCATCTAAATGTGCAGGACTATTTTCACTCCTACCATCAAAATAGAACAAAGAACAGGGGATCTGGTTAAAGGCATAAAAGTTGATCTAGTCATCCCACCAGAAAGATATTTTGGGTTATGAATCTTTGAGGAAGGTTTGTAGAGGCTTGAAGTATCTTTTTTTTATGTAAACTCATTGGTAAGCGATCTAGGATGTACGGTGCACTAATTTGTTAATTATCTATGCTAGAAGGCTAACCTGACAAAGGTGGAATTCACGGACGTATAAGATGAAATTAATTATAAGTCTTCATGTTGGATTAAGTGTTATTTGGGTCCTCTATTTGTCTTAACCAACTTTGGAGGATGCACATAAAGATTTTGTGGTGCATTTGGCCGACAAGTTAAAATATCTTAATACCGTATGAAGTCGACTGTTGGATGAATGTCTTTGATTGTAGATATATATTTAAGAGATGTTTTTTATCATTTAAAGATGCATATGATATGTAAAAATATTAAGAAGTTCGAATTGTGAGTCCTAACAGAGCAGTAATGTGAATCTGATCATAAGTGATGCAAAGAGCAGTAAAAATTAGAATAGGGGAGAGTGAAATGGAAAATCAGAAAGCAGATCTAGAATAAGATTCACGAGCTTCACCGGAACTGTTACTTGGCATGGTTAGATGCTATCATCTTAGTTCACCCTTCAGATGGTTTTAATTTGAATTTTATAGGAAGTAAGACTTTATATTTTGAGGAGTGAGCTCTAGGTAGTGTGCTTGAATGCAAGTGCATTCCTTTCGTAAACACTATATTTTGAGTACTCAAATTGTGGATTAATCTCCACCATGGTTTTTCCCCTAATAGGTTTTCCATGCAAAACATTTGTCTGTCATGATGTTATGGATTTTTAATTTCAATGCACACATCTTTTCTTTAATGAAATGATGAAATGGTTTCATGTTTTGAATGAATAAATTTTGAATATTGTTGAACACTTATTCACCCCCCCCTCTTAGTGTTCCCTTGAGTCCAACAAAATGGTTATTCTACTGCTTCATGTGGTGACTCCACAATTATCCTTGGACCTTGGTATATGGAAAACACCTACCCATTGTCTAAGGATGCGACAACATTGTCATAAATGTGGTTGATGTTACCATACTTTTTACCTTTTCCATTATCGTTTTCCTTATTGTTATCCAACATTGGGTTCATGTATATATTGAAGTCCTCATTTCCAAATCCTGGCATGGGATGTTCAACAAAAATAGTCTTTCTTTCAATGAGGTCTTGGATTAGGATTTTGAGCCTCATGCAACTAGTTGTTGTGTGACCCTTTTTCTTATGAAAGTCACACAGATGCTTCTCATTATACCATTGTGGCTTAACTTGAGGCTCCTCGTAATTTTCAATTGTAGGGAGCATGATGATGTTGACATCAATGAGTCACTTCATGACAGATTTAGTTGATTCTCTAAGCGGTGTGTACTTTCTTTTTGGAGGGTATCGGTTTCTTGTGGATAGACCACCGTGATCATTAATATTCTTAACTCTTTGCATGTTGTTTTGTTGCCGGGGTGTGTTGGATCGAGGGGTGTTTTGGTTGTTATTCTGAGGTTGTCGGTAAGTTTTTTATTGTGTGTTTGGTTGTGGAGCATTAATTACAACCTTACCATCAACAACACCATCGTTGGTAACATTTTTTTTTCACCCATGTTCATGGTTTATCATTATATCTTGTCGATGGATGATTATCTTGATAAGTGGGTGTCTCGCTTTGAGCAATGAGGACTCTTTCGATGTTGAGAGCCTTGGGGATGAGTTGATCATAGGAAGTGATGCACTATACTTTTGACATGGAAGGCCAGAAGCCCTTCAAGATTTGTGATGATAGTCCCGACTTGTTGTTCTTTTGGCATGACCCAATTTCTTCTATTGTCTTTGGATTTCCATCATTGTAAGAAAGATGAAAATGATTCTCCTTTGTTTTGGTTGAGGTTGGATAGTTCCTCCAAGCTCACATCCATTCCCATCTTGAATGCATAATTTTGCATGAACGCGTCTATAATTTCTTGGAATTTCTTTATCTCATAGGAAGTCGGGAGAACCATTCCATGGCTAGCCCAGTGAGACTTCATGAGAAGAGCCTCGTTAGATAGGATTCATCATAGGCTACTTCCATGCAATTCACGTGGAATTCCCTCATGTGATCTTTAGGGTTTTCGATTATGTGGTACTTGGGAAATTTGGGGATCTCAAAGCCTTGTGGGAATGGTTTCATCACAATGCTCCTGTCGAACGGATAAGGGCATAGATTCCCTTGTGATTTAGGGGTCTTCCCTGATTGGATGTCCAACACCTGTTGTGAGAGCCTCTTGATTTGGGTGGATAAATCACTTTGTAGGAATGAATGCATTTTGGTTTGGTGTAGTGATTTGGGTGATGAGTGTGATGACTTGTGGACTGTGTGGTGCATTAGCGGGAGTTTTTTGTGCAACCAACACTTGTTGATATGCTTATAGTTGTTGTTGTACCAAAAATGCTTGTTGTTGGTCTTGTTGCTGTTGTTGTGCCAACAATGCTTATTGTTGGGCTTGTTGTTGTTGTTGTGCTGACAATGCTTGTTGTTGGTCTTGTTGTTGTTGTGATGCCAATAATGCTTGTTTTTGGGCTTGCTATTGAATCTCTTGTTGTTGTGCTACTTTCTATTGTGATTGGCATTTTTGTAGGGATTGTTGGTAAGCCTCTTTTTATAACAAGGCATGCGCTTGAGCTTGCTACACTTGATGTTGGGCTTGTGCTTGTGCTTGGGAAGCTTGATTGGCTTGGACAACTTGAGTAGCTTGAGCGGCTTGAGCGTCTTTAGTGGCTTGAGTGACTTTTTGTTGCAATAAAGCTTGTGCTTGTGCTTGTGCTTGGGATTGTTACTGTTGTAGCAATTCTTGTGTTTGCGCTCGGGCAACTTGTTGAGCTTGGTGGGCAGCTTGTTGCATTTTTGCTTGCTACGTCACTTGTTGCACAACTTGTGTGGCTTATTTTAGAGGTGGTGGATTCAGGATGGTATGATATGTAATTATGGGATTCTATTGGGGTGGTTGTTGGGGTGTTTGAGTGATGACGATGGGTTGTGAGGTGGGAAGTATGGTTGATGAGCTAGGTCCTTGGGAGACCATGTTTAGAGATATTTGAGGTGTTTTGAATGATGTAATGGTCAATTGAGGTGTTTGGATTGTTGCCACCTATTGTTGTGATATCAGTGGCATCCCTAGAGGATTTGGTATGCTTGGTATGTTGATTTGACTTGTGACTAGAAAATTGATTTGATTCGATTGATTTTGGATAATTAAAGGGGGTTTCCCTAAACCAAGGATTGGTGTGGATGTTGATGTCAGTGGGGGAAGTGGTGGGGATAGGTGGCATGTTCATTTGAGCAAATGATGATGATGAGGGATCAAAGATTCCCCCTTGTCCAAATAACCCTCCTTCCCCTTGCAATATATGCTGGTGTTGTAGCGAAAGTGGATTGATTATTGGTGTCATGAAATACAAGTGGAGTGTATGGGTGTTTCGGATCTTGAGGGATGAATTGACTCAAGATTGTGTTTGCATCCAAGTCTTGGTTGTTCACAAGGGGATGTGTTTGATGAGGTTGAAGTAATGAACTTCCCTTGGTGATCATGGGTTGGCTTGCTGCATGAGATGATGTTGGTTGAGGGATGGGTTGAATGATGCTTTAGGAGGATGGTGTGAATGATAATGGTGGAAAAATCCAGAGAGATTGTTCCACAATGGTTATTATATCATAATCAGAAGGGATTTTAGCCCCTTCCTTTAACAATGCAAGCATGTATTGTGAAGGATTGAGTCTCATCATGGTATTGAATTTTTTTTGGTTTTCTGGATTTTGAACTATCTCCAAGATTTCATCTTGACTCATTCCTAAGATATTGTTGGTGATGTCCTCCACTTGGAAACTTCCCTCTTGAGGATTTTGAGGTATTTGAGGAAGATTTATGGGAAGGTCGATGGATATCACCTAGTTGAATTATGTTTCAATTTGACCCAAATCACTCGAAGTGGATGTTCCTTTGTTTTGCTCCATATTTTTCTTGTATTGAGATCGAGTTTGCACAATAAAAGAAGGATCAACTTTTAGGTACAAAGAAGAAAAACCAAGTTTTTTTAAAGATCAAAGGATGGTGAGGAGACAAATGAGGGATGAAAGGTGTGGATGATTAAACTCTTAAGAATCTTGGAGGGACACTAGACTTTCAGGACTTTCACATTTTTTATTCTTGATTTGGTTTGATTTTGATTTTGATTTGGATAATGAACTCCTAAACCCCAAGATGTTGGATGTTATCTTGGAATAAACTTTTTCACAAGGTGATAATTTAACTAAGCATATGAAGAAGGATTCACCTACACATACTTGGTCAAACTAGATGATTTTTATTTGATTTAAAGGATTTGCCAAAAGTCTAGCATGAGGTATTTTTCAAGATTCTAAGAGTTGTTGGTGAGATGGGATTTGATTGATGTTTGACATATGGATGAGAGTGTTTAATTTGATCCTAGATTGGACTTAGAGAGATTTATTTCTACAAGTCCTCGGTATTGAAGAACATGCTTGCACTTCCTACGTGATAAATTCAAACCTTTGAAAGATACTTGGATTTTTTTGGTATTAAAATTTGTACAATTTTTTTTAAATTTTTTATGAAGCTTTCTTGTAAAAACTATAGACCAACATTTCTCTAACCTCATGAAGTTTTGAAAGGCATTCCTCATGAGCTTTTGGACAAAGGAACTTATGACGACTTGGTTTGGGAATTTTGATTTTTTGAGAAATCATGGGAACAAGCACATGTGATGTTCAATTGTTTGTTATCTTTCTTAGATTGATTATTTTTACCATAAAAACTTTCTTGATTGTGTTTCAAATTGAATGTCTAATGCCCTAATTTATTTTTCATCCCACAAGGTCCATTATGTGGAAATCAAGGAAATCAAGGCAATAGTTTCCTAATGTTGACTTTAGTAAGAGAAAATTGTGATATAAATCTGAATACTTAGAAGCTTCTAAGGATGAAATCCCTAGGGAAAGCAAGAGTGCTTGGATTTTTCAAAGGTATTTGTTCCTCCTAAAGGGTTTGAAATTTTGAGATTTTGGTGAATGCTCGTTTTCAAGTGTTTTAGATCCAAGCAAAGTGTTTTGATTCCAAAGTGATGCACAATCCTAAGATAAAACAAGTCAATATTTATTGAGTTCCCACTTGGATAAATCCAACTACGCCTACCCTTAGCAGATGATTAGATGCTTGACTACACTGGCTATCCTCCATGAAACACACTTCTTAGGTCAGCTAAGTATTAATACCCATGAAACTCCCATGGCATACTTCTCATCTCTACTAAGAGTCATAAAAAATATGGGATGGCTTTAGATCGAACGTTCTTGCACCAACAAATAGATTTAAGGATTTGGGTTTTCTGAACAAAAGGTTCTAGTATAGGGATTTCATTTGTGGGAGATCATTCATACGACATGAGACCATTGTTGCCCTTCTTGTCAAAATAATCATCATGATATTTGAACTTTCCTCAAGTACCCTCACTTATATACTGGTTGGAAGTCATTTGGTTTTAGTATGTTCCCAGTTGGGTCATTCCCTGGGGTGATTACTTTTTCCCACTAGGTAGGCCTTCTAAGGATAAACAAAAGCTAGCAAACACATTTGTAGTTTGATCAATCTTTGTTGAGAAACAAAGAAAGAAGACTTGCGATATACTCCACTCACACTAACAAGATTCTGTTCAATTTTAAGAATCCAAATTGAAGTGTGGAGGTAATATTTTATACAAATTAATGTCACTAAAAGATTTTTGATTCTCAAGATCACCGTGAAGCACAAGAGAAGTGCATACACCTTTTAAATGATATTATTTTGTAAAAGAGAATACAAAACATGAAAAACACATGTTTATTTTAGACCTCAAAGAAGTAATGTATTTGTTTTATAGCACCAAGATGAAGTGTGAAGTTGATTATTCAATTTAAGACCAAATCAAAATCTAGTATGTTTCTAAAGTTCAATTTTAATCAACTTGAAAATGTCAAATCAATGGTTAATTTTAAACTCCAAAAAGAAATGAGTTGGCCTAAAACAGAAAATGAAAGCAGAAAATGGAAGCCCTAGATTATTACAACAAGCATTTAAAAATGATTTTTCAAGTCTTTATTTCAATGTTCAATTTTATTCAACTCCAATCTTCTTTCTTTTGTTCAATTTTGATTCTCAATTCCAATGCCAACCTATAAATAGTACAAAGTTATTAGAAATAAGATGACCCACCAAATCTCTTATTTACCAATATGTTAAACATACAATAAAAATTAATAGTAAAGAACAATTATCAAGAAAATAAAAGGAAAACCCATGACTTCTTGCCCTTTGAATTTCACATTATCAAAGGCTTGTACATATAGCTGGAGATAAAATAAAATGTCAAAACTCTAGGTTTAGACTCCAAATTACTACGAATGATAATTAATGATAACGATTCCAAATCTCTCACAATGATTTAAAATCTCTTCTATTAGCATTCAATAACCATGTCTTTGAATTATTATGTATTAACAACGATTCCAAACAATCAAACACAATTGCTTCTATTTATGGTGAAATTTCTAATTAAAAGGAATCAGCTTTCGAATACATCTGGATTATGTAAAACATCAAGGATAGTATATCTGGATTATGCAAAGCATTTTCTAAGTCTTCAAAACACGTACTCATAAAGCATTCTCTGAGAAATCACAAGAACAAACTCATAAAGCATTCTTTTAGAAATCACAAGAGTACATGATGAAAAAGAATTTGCATCATGCATCATAAACAAAATGATTTACGCCATAACCAAATGTGTGATCTAAATAAATTATGTAAAGCGACCAGTTTCAAGTCGTAGTTCCACATTTGCTTGCATTTAATTCTTTACTTTAAAAGTACGGGTATCAAATCTCAAACTGAGAGCTATCATATGAAGAACTTTGTCTGTGAGACTGGTTCATGTGCAATTAATTTGTCATCTATACCACTTAAGGGCAAAGATTATGGCTGCAGAATTGATCAACTATAATTTTAATATAAGACAAAGGAGAAACAATCACACTTGATTCATTTGCCAGAACAACAAAATCTCGACCTGCATATATCTTGTCAGAATAAATAGCATGATGTTAATTTCATCAATCGATTCACTTCCTTATGCAAACAAAAATGTTAATAAATGCTATTGATTGGCAAATGCAGCCATATTAATATTTTCATTGATAAAAAATGCATGTATGATTACATTCAAAAAAGTTAATATTTGCAGCGATTATTTATACTGGTAAAGAGATTTTGGCCCGTACCTTCTCTCTTTTGATTTGCAGTTCAGCGCATTATTTGACATGTACCACCACCAAATTTACAGCGACATTCTTTTGAGGGCGTCTAAAATGACTCTCAATGGTATGTCACATACACCGCAAAATAACATTGGCTATCTGAGACCTCACACTTTGAATCTGATATCATGATCGAGTAAAAGAGATGGGTGGAGCATTTATGAAGAGTGGTATAGGGAATTTTTGAATTCTTCGAATTGAGTGATTGATGGGCATTTACTACCTCGAAACAAATAAGTTGTATTGTCTGCGAGAAAACAACGCCATTGATGATGAGAAGGCAATGCTATTGAAGAAAAACAATGATATTTAATAATGGAATAAAAACTTGTAAGACATGCGCCTTCCCTCAGAAATTTGCGCCAGCCATGTCATTTAATGTGCAAAAATAGAAGCTTTGAACAAGAAGCGTGAGAAACATTCAAGTAAATGTAGTTGATAAGTGTAAAGACAAATTCCTCAACCTCTTTTGCATCCTCCCTCCCGCTTCACGGAAGGTCAAGCTCTTTCTTTTACAGCGAAACTAAGTGCAATTATTTAACTCCTAAAAAAGAAAGGGTAAAAAATGGAATTGCGAGAGCATAGACAAGTCACATTGACTGTTTTGACCATATGCGAAAGCATAGACAAGTCATATGAACTGTTTGACAGTGCACAAAAGCATAGAAAATCACATGAACTATTCGATAGAATGCCTCAGAGAAAAAGTGATCTTAGGGAATGTCGTGATTGCAAGGTATTGACATTTGATTATGGGTTAATTAACTCATATTAATTAACTTGAAGGGATTTAAAGGTTTTGACATTTGATTTATCAAATCAAATGAGAGGATCCTTAAGACTTCAATTAAAAAAATATATTTATTTAATCAGACATGATGAATATTGGTGAATTAATTTAATAAATTGTTTTATTTGATTAATAGAAGAATTTGATGTTAATTAGAGTGAAATTAGATGCATTATGTCTGTTGATTATTTGAGTGTCTACACTTAGTACTTTGTTTTTGTATATATCTAATGTCTATAGAATCCATCTCTTCAACTACTTTATCATTCTTGTAAGGATTCCTTATAGCAATAATTAGATTTCTACCCTTGCCTCTTATTCAAGCCCTCACCATTGGATCATGAGTTGACACGTAGGAATCTCTAGCTATTTATAATATTTTGGAAGATGTCTCCTTTTTATTCTTTCAAGTCTTTCATGTGCAAGAAAATATTTAGTGAAAAATAGTTCTTCTAGTGGCATATCTTCTACAGATGATGAATATTTTATTCTTATTATAACTATGTTTCTTATAGCTATCTTTTACAAGATCAATATTTCTCCTTTGTAACTATGAGTGGTTTTGGAATCTATGTTTCTCCATTTCTATTTTTATCATGCAGTTGATAGTTGGTGGATGTCTTCTCTACTTGATTTGAACTTATCTTTATGGATAGTATCTAATTTTCTCCTATTTATTTTTCTAATAGTGATGAATGATATTTTTTTAATTTTCCTTATGTTCAAACTTCTAGGGTTTTAATTATTTTGTATTTTGCTAACAGTCATCGTATTTTTTCTTGATTGAATTTCTTAGTTGTTTTGTTTGGTGTGTTGGCCTTCTTCCTATCTAGTGTATGTGGTATGATAGGTATTTTTTTTTTTAGATGTACTTGGAGTTTTATTCATATTATTCTACCCATTTCCAATATCATTTTCCTTGCTCAAGGAGTTTTAAAGTTATTCAATTCCTTATTTCATGTTTTGTGTGGTTGAAATTCTTATATTGACTACTCTTTTGTTGTTCCAGACCATTCTAAACATCTTCTACATATGAACGATATGACATAGCTTGGTCCTACCTCAATAAGAGGTGTTGGAGTTATTGATATCATTAATGTTAAGATGGAAACAAGACCTTTTGCTTGATAATATTTATTTTTCTTCTTCCTCCTCAAGGTGAAAAAGCAAAATTATGGTGTCTTTTGATTGTCTATCTTCTAAAATATCCTAATGTTATTAGCTACAATGATCCTAGCCTTTACTTTCATGAGATTCATAGGTCTATGACTAGTCATTATTATGCAACTCTTCTAATTATTTGTGTGCTCTTATATATTAGTTACTATATTAGTTACTATATTTAGTTAATTTGAATGTCTATGATACTAAGGAAGAGTGTGTACAATGCTTCAGCTCATTTATTCCCTTCATGATTTAGTGGAAAATTCTAATAATCTCATTTTTCGTATTATGATAGGAGGACATTGGCATCACATTCTAGAGGAACAAGTGTATTCTCTAAATGCTACTAATATAAATCTTGATGTTATTAGAACACAATCAATTTATTATGCAAATCTAATTTAGACTTAAAAATTGTCACACTAAATTTATGTGAAAATGTCTCATAAAAATAATATTATAAAATATTTAATCAACTTCAAAATGTAAAATATAATTACAACTTAAATAAACACCCTTCATTTTTCTCTTTTTACTTTTATATTATTTCTCTCCTTATATTAATAACCTATTATTATTATTTTAATAAAAAAAATCTTATCACTCCCTGCAGCTACCAAGTGGGTGGCTCCGAAATTGGTGTCACCGGTTGTTTAGGGCTAGCAGCATATGTTTGGTTGGCACAGAGGAGAAGGGTGGCAGCGGAGGGTGCTTTATTTTGCAAGGTGGTGTGTGTTGTATGCTCGACGGGTTGGCAACATTAATGTCTTGTTCTGTCAAAGGACTAGGAGGAGATTGAATGTTGAGTTGATGGGATGCAAGCATTAATAACGAGCCTTTTGTTATACCTTTTTTGCTCAAGGCTATTCATTCTCTCGTGAATAGCGATGGAGTCTTTGATTTCTTTGCCTTCTGGGAGGAAGTTGTGGGCATTTTATGAAAGAATCTGCCATGGGAGACTAAAATCAGTCTTCAGAGAGTGTCATGAACTGCTTTTAGGAGCAAAATTTTCGAACATAGCCGAGCGATGGAGAACAAATGCTGACATAGAGATGAGGTTTTTAGCGACGTTACTAGATTTTGAAGTGCCAGAACCCATGGTGATGCTCATGGTGAATAAATTTTTCTAGGAGACTTTGCAGGAGGATGTAATGGAAGTGGTGTTAGGTGCTAAGTTGGGGTAGGGATCCCCATGTTAAATATGAAACCCAATATTAACTATTTTTGTTTTCCCACCAACCGTATGTCTGTTCAACTTCCTTGTATACGAAGAGTTGGTGTTGTTTTTTACATGCTGTTGCATATTCTTCTTGTATTCATTTGAACTGATAAGTAATAAAGTATTCCTCTACTTTCAGTGTGGACGTAGCCTATATGGTGAACCACGATAAATGATGGTGTTTGTGTGATTTGTTTATGTTTCTCTTCATTCTATTTTATGTGCTTAATTTGATTGCTTTCATAATCTATCAATTGGTATCAGAGCTCGGTAACCAGAGTTGTTTGGAAGTCAGAGAGGAATTTCTAGAATTATGGAAGAATCGGATAAATGGAAGATCGAGAAATTCGCAGGGCAGAATTTCGGTCTTTGGAAAGTGCAGATGGAGTCACTGTTGATCAAGCAGGATCTCGCTTTAGCATTAGAAGGGAAAGCCAAAAAACCAGCAACCATGAAGAATGAAGATTGGGAAAAAATCGACAAAAAGGCAAGAGCTACCATCTTCTTGTCGCTGTTCAGTAATGTACTGTTTAATGTTTCATCATAGCCGACTTCAAAAGATTTATGGGATAAGCTTTCTTCAACATATGAAATGGCTTTAGCATCTAATAAGGTATTTATCATGAAAAAATTATATAATTTAAAGATGAAGGAAGGAGGAATTATGGCAAACCATTTAAATGAATTATTACCTTGATAAACCAATTGGTCTCGGTAGGCATCAATCTAGATGATGAGATTAAAGCCATACTATTACTTTGCTCATTACCTAACAGCTGGGAAAGTGTTGTAATGGTTGTCAACACCTCAGTAGCTGCCAAAAGCAAGTTGCAATTTGATGATATTGTAGGTACTCTTCTCAGGGAAGACATGAGAAGAAAAAATCAGGATTCTTCTGGTGATGCTTTAACGGTAGTAAGTAGAGGAAGGTCTCTAGATAGAAGCAGGGATCATAGCAAAGGAAGATTCAAATTAGTAAGGAGGTCAAAGTCAAGAGGACGAAATGGTGATTGCTGGTTTTGTGGCAAGATTGGCCATACAAAGAAGAATTGTCGGTCTTATAAAAAGGCACAAGAAAAAGTGTGGGACAACGAAGCTAATATAGCTTATAATAGTGACGATGGCGTTTTAATTCTTTCTACTACCGACACCACATCTGGTTCTTGGGTTATTGACTCCGGAGCCTCTTTTCATGCCTCTTCATGCACGGAGGCTTTCACAAACTATGAGGAAGGTCAGTTCGGAAAAGTATATTTAGGTGATAATAAAGCATGTGATATAATTGGGAAAGGTGATGTTTTGTTACAGCTGCAAGATGGAAGCAAATGGTTTTTAAAGGATGTTCGTCATGTTCCTGAACTCAAGAGGAATTTAATATCTGTAAGTCAGCTCTATGCTCAAGGTTGCCACGTTTTCTTTACTTCCGATACTTGGAAAATTACTAAAGAGGCTTTGGTAGTAGCAAAGGGAAATAAAGTTGGAAGTTTATATGTTTTTGAAAATCATAATCAAGTGGGAGCTGCCATGACTATTGAGGACAGCGGTACGGAACTTTGGCACAAAAGGCTCGGTCACATGAGCAAAAAAGGGCTATCGGTTATGCTCCAAAGAGGACAACTACCGGGTCTAAAATCTGTTGATTTGGATTTTTGTCAACATTGTCTTTACGGCAAACAGAAGTGGGTTAGCTTTGTGAGAATCGTTCATGAGAAGAAGAGTCACCCCTTGGAGCTGGTCTATTCAGATGTCTTTGGACCCATTGAGGTAACCTCCATTGGAAGAGCTAACTATTTTGTCACTTTTCTTGATGACTGTACAAGGAAAGTTTGGATTTATATGCTCTCTAGAAAATCATAAGTGTTTACTAAATTCAAACTATTTAAAGCTTATTTCGAAAACCAAATTGGGCACAAGATCAAGTGCTTGCAAACAGATAATGGAGGAGAGTTTTGCTCCTCGAAATTTGACAATTTTTGTGCAGAGAATGGTATTCGACGGATCAAAATTGTTCCCTTTACTCCTCAAGAGAATGGTGCAGCTGAAAGGCTCAATCAAACAATTTTGGAGAGAGCACGTTGTATGCTTTCAAATGCTGGATTAGGCAAAGAGTTTTGGGCAGAGGCCTGTAATACAGCAGTATACTTGATCAATCGAGCACCATCATCTCGATTGAATTTTGATATTCCGGAAGAGACTTGGTTGGGTAAGCGAATTTCTTACAGTTATTTATGTGTTTTTGGGTGTGAAGCCTTTGCTATTACTCCCAAGGAAAAATGGACTAAACTTGATCCGAAATCAAAGCGTTGCATATTCGTTGGCTATGGCGAGAGCAGTTACGGCTTCAGACTCTGGGATCCACTTGAACGAAAAATTATTTGGACTCGTGATGTAGTGTTCAATGAACACACCTTTCCAACCTTGCAAATTCAATCCATAAATTCCAAGGAATATGTTCCTCTGTCTGTGCATTTGAGAACCATACTTCACAAGACTCATTTGTTTCTTTGCCCTCTACAATGGTTTATTCACCCACCTCTATTTTACAGCATGGTCCTCTTGATTCCTATCAGAATAATGAAGAGTCGGTTGAAAAATTTCAACAGGAAGAACCGATTGAAGACATCCAACCGGGTTATGGCGCTGTGTCTTCTCCAAACGTCTCTCAAAGAGGCATTAATTATTCTCCTGAGAAAATTCGTTCTTTTTGGAACTCTGCGCAGGGCACTCCTCATAAGATCGCGGCTTCCTTTGACCACTCCCAGCCATTTAACACTTCCAGAATGGACGCGCAGGAGATGGGAGAGCACCCGCGACAGTCAATAGTTGGAGAATTTGACTCCAACACTTCTCACGACATCTAGACACAGGGGTCGCTCCAGGAAATTGGGGACTCTACTGCCTCTCATGGACGCACAGCAGCACCTCTGTCCATGGACGCACAAGGCATGAGGCAGTAGTTAGCAGTTAAGGAATTCGGCTCCTCTGTCAATGATCACTGCCATAATCAAATTCAGTCTGCCTCTTCTCCAGTGATTACTCCTCCTGTTGCTGGTTATGGCAAAGATGTAGTCTCTCAAGATAGAGAGCAGGGAAAAATTGTAGAGCAGCCAGGTCGATGTCTTGGCAAGAAACAGAGTGCTCTACAGGACACTCAAATAGGGACTGGAAAGGGCACTGACATTGTAACTTCTAATGTGCCAACTGAGATACAACTTTGGCGGTCTACCAGGCAGAAGAAACTCCCAGATAAATTCAATGATTTTGAATTGCTATTGACTGATTACCTAGAATTATTATTTTATGATCAAACAAAGCCAGTAAATTTCAAACAAGCTTGCAATGATCCTAATAATCAGAGATGGATGGAGGCAATGCGGGAAGAATTGGATTCTTTAAAATCTAATCTCACTTGGGATTTAGTTACACTTCCTCCTAATAAGCGAGCCTTAAAAACTCGATGGGTCTATCGATTGAAAGAAGAAGAAGGAGGTAAGAAACGTTTCAAAGCTAGATTGGTTGTCAAAGGCTATGATTAGAAAAAGGGGATAGACTTCAATGAAATTTTCTCTCCTGTAGTGAGGATGACTTCTATTCGTGCAGTCTTGGGTTTAGTAGTTGTTTGTGATCTTGAGCTCGAACAACTCGATGTTAAAACCTCATTCCTTCATGGAGACATTGAAGAAGAACTTTACATGGAGCAGCCTGAAGGTTTTGTCAAAAAAGGACAGGAACACTTATATTGCAGACTGAAACGAAGCTTGTATGGGCTCAAGTAAGCTCCAAGACATTGGTATCGCAAGTTTGATCGGTTTATGACTGAGCATCACTTCATCTGTTGTGAGTCTGATCCATGCGTTTATTACAAGAAACTTGATGATGGTGAGTTTGTTTTATTATTGCTTTATGTTGATGATATGCTAGTTACCGGTTCTAGCATGAAAGTGGTTGGAAACTTGAAGCAACTTTTAGCTCAAAATTTTGCCATGAAAGATTTAGGGGCTGCTAAACGAATTCTTGGTATGAACATAATCAGGGATAGGCAAAAGAAAGAAATCAAATTGTCTCAAGAAAAGTATGTTGCTCAAGTTTTGGATAGGTTTGGAATGAAGGATGCTAAACCTGTTGTCACTCCTTTAGCTGATCACTTCCGGTTGTCCTCTGACATGTGTCCCAAGACACAAGAAGAAAGAGATTTTATGAAACATATTCCTTATTCATCCGCGGTTGGCAGTTTAATGTATGCCATGATTTGTACACGGCTTGATATTTCTCATGCAGTGGGAGTAGTTAGTAGATTTATGAGCAATCTCAGCAAGGCTCATTGGGAAGCTATTAAGTGGATTTTGAGGTACTTGAAAGGTACTTCTAATTATGTTTTATGTTTTCGCAGAGAGGGGCTTCAGTTACAGGGATATGTTGATTCCGATTTGGGAGGTGATTTGGATAAACGAAGATCTACATCAACCTACGCCTTTACATTTGCTGGGGCAGCGATCAGTTGGGTTTCCAGGTTGCAACAATCTGTTGCTCTTTCTTCTGCCGAGGCTGAGTATATGGCTCTATCTGAAGGGGCCAAAGAGTTGATTTGGTTACAACAGTTGTTGAGTGAGTTGGGATGTAAACAAAAAAAATTTGTTCTTTTTTGTGATAGTATGAGTGCCATTTTTATGGCAAATAATCATACATCTCATCGTTGCTCCAAGCACATTGATTTACGTCATCATTTTATTCGCCATGTGGTTGAAGAGGGCAAGTTACAGGTGGCCAAGATTGATACAAATGTGAATCCAGCTGATGCTCTGACCAAGATTGTGACGAGAGAGAAGTTCGAATTTTGTAGGACTTCTCTCGGCCTTGTCAAACTCTGATAGCAGGGCTAAAGTAGGGGAATCTTTGGTGCTATGCAGCAGTGATTGGGTTTCAAGTGGGAGATTGTTAAATATGAAACCCAATATTAACTATTTTTGTTTTCCCACCAACCGTATGTCTGTTCAGCTTCCTTGTATACGAAGAGTTGGTGTTGTTTTATATATGCTATTGCATATTCTTCTTGTATTCATTCAAACTGATAAGTAATAAAGTATTCCTCTACTTTCAGTGTGGACGTAGCCTATATGGTGAACCACGATAAATGATGGTGTTTGTGTGATTTGTTTCTGTTTCTCTTCATTCTGTTTTCTGTGCTTAATTTGATTGCTTTCATAATCTATCACCCCAGGCCGTGTGACTTGCATAAGCCTTTCATTCCTGATGTGAGAGTCAAGAGGTACCCATTCATTCTGGATGTTAAAAGGAGAGGTTCTTCAAAGGCATCATCAATGGGCAATCTGTGGGTTGATTTTCTTAAAACATCATTTATATTTGGAGTCGTTAGGAGGGGGTGGATTGGCATCAATTGTTTAGAGGTCTTCTAAATGTTGAAGGTGTGTTACTAGAGGTGTAACTGGTCTGGTATTATGTGGGATGGTGGAGGGTATGGTGTCTAGTTTTTTTTGTAGAACATGAACTGAATGCATTCTTTCTTTGAAGCAATAAAAACAAAAGTATTTACAAATCAAAAAAAAAATTGTCACTATCTATTGTAGGGGATCCAACAATCTCACCTGGGATTCATTGTCTAGTTTTTTTTGTAGAACATGAACTGAATGCATTCTTTCTTTGAAGCAATAAAAACAAAAATATTTACAAATAAAAAAAAATTGTCACTATCTATTGTAGGGGATCCAACAATCTCACCTGAGATTCATCACCCACATTTGTGGCTAAATGTGCCCAATATTTAATTTGTTGGGCCAATAACATTTCCTCTAAAACTGTGCCAGTCTTGTTGTGTCACATATATATTATTTTCCTGTAAGGACGGTGATTTTTTTGGATCTAGTTGATTTAAGAATTATGACCACATTTATTCAGGTCTTTGAGAAGCCTATTAAATCTAAGAGCTGGAAATAAAATTGCTTTCATAAAGAGATATATAATAATCATTGTTTTATTTTTCATTCAGGAATCTTCTTTCTAACAATCTCTATGTAATGAAAGAGTATTCAAAAGTATAAGAAATTAGTAACCATTACAAAAGTGTATTATTATAGAAATCAGATTTTTCTGTGTATTTATTCTTCAATCTTATATACACAAAATAGTGAATATGATGTAGGAGCATTCTTGATGGAAGAGCTATCTGCATAACCAAAAATATTTCATTTCTAATTTTTGCATTTGTTTTCAGATTGCAGCTCAATTTGATTCCGGTGGACAATTTGACAACATTTGATTGACATTGATTGTCAAATTGTTAAGCATTGATTTTTAACTCCTTCCACTTATAATCACGTGATCTCCAGTTTGAATTGATTTTGATCGTTTGGTTATAATCATGTGATCACCAGTTTGAAATGATTTCAGGAAAAGAAAAAAATTACACATACATGCATTTTAAAATGTGAAGAATAAAAGGCTGCCAATATTAAATCAGATGGAAGCTAAACTACAAGTGGTATTCGGGAGCAAAGAAAGCCAAAGGCCACGTCTTTTCATATCCAAAGAAATTGAAGGGACGCTATAGCTGTGGAAAATTTTATATTAAAACCAATATCAAAATGTGAAAATGGGCGCCACGAAAGAAGAAGAGGGGGGCGCGGCTGAAGGAAGATAGGGGGCTGCGGGAGAGTGTAGAATATGCAGAAAACCCCCTCTTTTGCACGCGCCATGGAGATGGTACTTTAAAGACAAGTGAAAAAAAGTCATAGCAGCCAGAAGGGAAGAACAGGGTTGATTTAAGACCGGCTGCGCAGCATACATTTCACAATTTGGGAAGTGTCGTGATAAACCGGAAGGGACGGGCAGATGTTCACATGCAAAATCAATTAAGATCAAAACAGATGCAAACAATAATTGGCTCAGGTTAATGTACGATGTCATGCAGTGACATCAAAAGACAACCAGACATATATGTATCTCCCTAATATCTAATATCTATAGAATCCATCTCCCTCACTAATTTATCATCTTTATAAGGAATCCTTCTAACAATAATTAGATTCCTACCCTTGTCTTGAGTATTATCCATTAAATTATTTGGATAACAATCTATAATTAGATTTAATTTAATCTTAAAAGTATGTCTCTTAGAATACACATCTTCTTTCCAAATATTATGATGTGAAACTACTCCCTTGCATTCCTTATATCTCACAAATGGCTCAATTATCTTCAATAATACATTGATTTCCCATCTTGCAATTGTCATTTCCACCAATAATAAATTATCATCTTTAACCTTAATATTTTATTTTTTATATATCTAATATCTATAGAATCCATCTCCCTAACTAATTTATCATCCTTATAAGAAATCCTTCTAACAATAATTAGATTCCTACCCTTGTCTCATATTCTAATTAGTTTATCATCATTATAAGGAATCCTTCTAACAATAATTAGATTCCTACCTTGCCTCATATTCAAGCCTTCACCATTGGATCATGAGATGAGATGACATGTAAGAATCTCTAGATTTTTATAATATTCTGGAAGATGTCTCCTTTTTCTTTTTTAAAGTCTTTCATGTGGAAGAAAACATTTAGTGAAAAATAGTTGTTCTTGTGGCATGTCTTCTAGAGATGAAGAATATTTTATTCTTATTATAACTTTGTTTTTTATAGCTATCTTTTACAAGATCAATATTTCTCCCTTGTAACTTTGAGTGGTTTTGGAATTTATGTTTCTCCATTCCCATTTTTACCAAGGCAATCAGTAGTTGGTGGATTCCTTCTCTACTTTGATTTGAGCTTATCTTTATGGATACTGTATAGTTTTTTCCTATTTTTTTTTCTAATAGTGATGAGCAATATTTTTTTAATTTTTCTTTTGTTTAAACTTTTAAGTTTCTATTAGTTTGTATTTTGCTAACAATCATCTTTTTTTTTGGTTGATTTTTCTAGCTATTTTCTTTGGTGTGTTGGCCTTCTTCCTATCTAGCCTTTGTGGTATACTAGGTATTTTTTTTTTAGATGTACTTGGAGTTTTATTCATATTATTCTACCCATTACAAAATAGTCATAGATAGTCATAGAGGTAGACGAGGAACTCACAAGCAATGAGAAATCCAAAAATGTAAATAGAAACTAAAGCTTAAATAGTTTGACCAGCAATAAAACAACCAAAGAAAACCCACATAGCTGGGACCAACATAGAACCATAGGGCACCTACAGGTCTCCCCAACCAAAGAAAACCCACATAGCTGGGACCAACATAGAACCATAGGGCACCTACAGGTCTCCCAACAGGTTGAGACCAGTGATCACATTCCATTCCCGAGACAGGAACTAGAGCTTCTTTTTGAAAGTCGCAGGCCCTTCTCCCTTCTCCCTTCTCCTCTTCCTCTTCCTCTTCCTCTTCCTCTTCTTCTTCTTCTTCTTGAGGGGAGTGTTCTTCACAGTTTGTTTGTTGTAGTCAGGGATGAACTCGAGGAATTGCATAGTCTTCTCCTAGTTCTGATGGATGGAATCAATCTATGTCAGTAAATTTTTCTTTTATTCCTCGATGTCAATAATGGCTCATAAATCTTCTAGCTCTTTTTCCCACCTCTCCCACTTCTTGAAAAACTTGACCAAAGAAACAATCATGTCCCAATGCTCCTTATTCTCCACCTCCCTAGGCCATAGGATCTACTCCTCCACAACCTTTCCTTTCAGAATTTGAATTCTTTCTTTAGCCATGACCAACTGGCCCAAGAGCCACTTCATGATATTCTTTTGAATGTTAATTATCTCCGAGATTTCATTAACTTTTTTGCCAAGGAGGTGGGCAGGGGTATGAACCTACCTAGATTCAACTCCAGGTTCCTCTAGATTAATGAACAGGTTGAGAACATTTTGTGGGTTAGGGTTAGAAATGGGAGGGGTGTTGGGAACATCTAATATATGGTCAGATTCCACGACTCGTCACTATTTGAGTTGTCGGAGTACCCCGACCTAAAGTAGAAATGGGTGTGGACTCTGACAGGGGGTGCATTTGATGGAGATGGGGGGTTTTAATCATTCACAGGAGCTTTACCCCGGGCTCGGGTGCTACGAGAAATGGAAAATAGCTTAGGCACGATATGCGGACAGGATAGCTCTCAGATTCACACACAGCAACCAATTATATTCATCATCCAGATAGTGGTAACAAGTAGCGATACTGGCAGTTCACACACTGCAATCAACTATTAATCAGTCCAACGGTCCAGAAAGTAGTTACATACATATACATGGATCTGGTGTAGTACTCTTTAGTCAACAAACCCCCTTCTATGCCCAATTGTCCCCACTCCGTCACTGATTACCACAATGTGTAATCCTCAGATACCAACGGTGGAGCACTGTTGTTCTGCTGTGGATCCCATGACAGAAGTAATAAAAGTAAGATCATTCACCCACAGCAACCAATTATTGAGAGAAGCTTGTCAGCTTGAATGGAAAATAGAATTATTTCACTCCATTAAATGAAGTTGATTGGAAAGGAGATTTCTAACTATAAGAACAATGTCTACTGTAAATTTATATCTATTATTAAGTTTAGATTGTATCAAATCTAGACTCTGTAGAGACACTAACATGAAAAAGAGTTCGATGTGGTTTCCAGAAGTGCATGTTGCTTTGTACAGGATTATTTTATTACAGCAATGTAAGCAGCCACTAGAAAAGATTAATTTGCTGTTACATAAAGCAGTGCTGAAGTAAAGTGCTGTTTTTGTTTTCTCATATGAAAAAAGGAATATTAGCAAAGAAAACAGAATGTGCTGCTGCGATTTGTTGTGACCATTGATTTTGCATGTTAAGAGAAAGGAAGAATGATTTTTAACAAATATTTTGAATGAGAACAAATATGAAACAATATAGATATACAAGTTACAATTAAATCTGACAAAGGATAACAAGAACATTGAAAGTTATATATTATGTCTGACAAATGAGAACAAGAACATCGAACAATAATAAGAGATATCATCGAAATATTTTGAATAACAGTATTTAGCTGCTAGAATAGAGATCCATCTAAATCAAATCTTAAATTAAAATATAGCTCCACCTAATTTTTTGAACAGGAGATGGCTGACTATGTCTTATTCTTCCATGAAAGATTTGTCTGCCTCTATTTTTCTGCCGTCTCCTTTCCTTGCTCTGCATTTGAGGTCAACACAAATTACTCCTCTTAAAGGAAAGATATATATATATATATATATATATATTGATTGAAAAGTAAGATGAACATACCTGCATTGGATTCTTTAAAGGGATTCTTAACATTCTCATTCTCACCCTGCTTTCGTGCCAATCTGAAATGATCTCTCAGAGATCTTGGTGTGTTTGGTATTTTCCTTATCTGATAATAAGGAGCTTGGTTTACATTTTGAGATCTTCCATTTTGATCTGCAAAAATATCATTTCTATCAAATAAATTCTCTTATTTGCTAGCTGGGTTTCTCAATAGTGATCTAAAAAAGATTTGTAATAGAAAATCATAGCCATTTATAGAGTGGATGATCTCACACTTTTCTTAGTTTAGAAAACAAAACAAAGAAAAACTCCAGTGGTCAAAGCAACACGTTGTACAGACACGTGAAAAGTATAAAAGGAGGAAGATGATATACCTGCATTTTTCTGATTATCTTGGCTGTAAGAAGAAATAGTATGGAATTAGTTAAGCATTGTATTCAATTGAATATTTCAATCATATCATAATTTTGTAAAAAATAATTCTTTCGAATTTTAGAAAAGAGAAATATACAAATAGATGACATGAACCAGTCAAGTATGAAGTATAACTTAACCTTCTATCGATGGAATCCATTGATCTGTTCTAGCTGCTCAAATTAGATGTATCTTCCCTTAGAGACCTCTGTGGCTGTTTGAATGCAAAAGAATTTTAGTGCTTATATAGCTTTTTAAGTAGTTTAGAGTCAACGTACGGATTATTTTCTATAAAACCCGGTCCCACACGTAAACATTAATTCCAATATATCACGCGTAAACATCAATTCCAATACACCAAATTTTTACTAAAAATAGTTTTTACAATAAAAACTTATCCCACAAGTTAACATTAATTCTAATACACCAACTCTTTATGAAAAATGAACTTTTCAAATACCTAAATAAAAACAGTCACAATTCTAAATTTGCTAGATTTATATATCTAAATAAAAATGGTCACAGCTCTAAACATTAATTCCAATACATCACGCGTAAACATCAATTCCAATACACCATTTTTTTTACTAAAAATATTTGTTGGTATAAGAAAGTATCTCACAAATTAACATTAATTCTAATACACCAACTCTATATGAAAAATGAACCTTTCAAATACCTAAATAAAAATAGTCACAATTCTAAATTTGCTAGATTTATATACCTAAATAAAAATGGTCACAACTCTAAACATTAATTCCAATACATCACGTGTAAACATCAATTCCAATATACCAACTTTTTGGTAAAAATAGTTTTTAGTATAAAAACTTATCCCACAAATTAACATTAATTCTAATACACCAACTCTTTAAGAAAAATGAACTTTTCAAATACCTAAATAAAAATAGTCACTATTCTAAATTTGCTAGATTTATATACCTAAATATAAATGGTCACAACTCTAAACATTAATTCCAATACATCACACGTAAACAACAATTCCAATACACCAACTTTTTATTAAAAATAGTTTTTATTATAAAAATTTATCCCACAAATTAACATTAATTCTAATACACCAAATCTTTATGAAAAATAAACTTTTCAAATACCTAAATAAAAATTGTCACAATTCTAAATTTGCTAGATTTATATACCTAAATAAAAATGGTCACAACTCTAGTTTCAAAAACCCAAAAAAAAACATAGAACATAATATGATTGCTACAATTTTATAGGAGAGGGTATCTTAGGGTATCCCGACGAAAGCATGGGGAAGATTTAATTACGTTTGAGAGACCTTTTACAATGGCATTTGGGTGGGTACATAAAACTTCCACCTTAAATCAAGGAGAGCTCTTGAAATCATCACCCTTTAATTTCTAAGCAATAAAAGCGTAGTGTAGGTGATAACCGTCACATGATTTGAAAGTTAGTTTTAATAGCTGTAAAGGTTTGAAAGTTTCATATTAAATTAATTACATATAAAATTTATTTTTAAAGTTAATATATTTTTTAAATAATAAAATATTAAATATTTTTAAATATATATTAATATCTATAAATCAAACTATTAAAATTTAGCATTTATTGTATATAATATTTATTATATTTTTCAAAGTAAAAATAAAAAAAAATAATAAAAAAAATAATGAAAGGTGGTTTGTTCAAAAGCATAATGAAAAATTATATAGAAAAGTAAAACAAGTCTATTAGGAAAATGTAAATAATGCATTAAAATAAAAATTAAATTTTATGTATCCATACATGTATGCAGTAAACTATTATATAGGTATCTTAAATGCATCTATCTAAGAAAACTATTATATTAAATAACAAATAATTTTTGTGTCCATACATGTGTGCATAAACTATTATAGGTATCTTAAATACATCTAAGAAAACTAACTTGTTATAAATTTAATATAGGCATCATGAAGTTGAATATTTAATATGCAGGTATATGGGTTATAGTTGGAGTTGATTATTGATGTAAATGTAAATAAAATAATTAAAAAAAAAAGGAAAAAAAAGTGATAAGTAGTTATATTGTGATGATGGAGAAGTGTTAAAACAGGTGGTATAAATTGAATCGCTAATAGTTTTTTATATTTTGGTAGCTTTTAGATTAAAGTCACATACTTTGTTATTCTAGACCTAGTTTTTGTGTGTAGATATAAACTTTTGATACATAGATTGTTGGTAGTGGTTGGCATTGATGTCAACACATGAGAAGTTTTTTGTGAGATTGTTGGAAGTTGTTGTCATTGTTGTCAACATTGATTGTTGGTTGTCATTGATGTCAATACTTGAGAAGTAAGGAAGTTTAATGTCTATACTTATTTGTTGAAGTTCATGGTTGGATGCCATGTCTTATTTGATTGGATGTCATGTTTTATCTAATGTTTACTAAAGTTCATGGTTGGATGACATGCCTTATTTGATGTTTATTGAAGTTCATGGTTGGATGACATGTCTTATCTAATTTTTGCTGAAGTTCATGGTTGGATGTCATTGAGCATGTTTTTTGTCAGTGGAGTTGGTTTCATAATGATATATAAAGATGACTATTAGAAGCTTTGAGATGAGGATTATAGGTGTTGTTGATAGTGGAGATATGTTGTTGAAGGTCTATAGGAAATGTATTATGCTCTCTCCTAATGTTTCTAATAAAGCATATGTTGCTAAAAGAAAGATCTCACCTCCACAAGTTACTTAAGTGTCTTTGGTTTGAAGGAAGTTGTTTTAATTATGCTTGGGAGAATGCTTTGCATTCCTCTACTATTGAAGATATGGTCATATGGTTTGGGATTCAAATTTAGTGCTATGTGGATGTTGCACTTCTATCTTTTCGGGTCACCGGTGTTGTGGAGGTTTCTATGAATTATAGAAGGTTTTCAATGTTGTTGTTGTTTGGACTAGTTTGGGAAATGCTCTGCAATTCTCTACATTGATATCTATGCTCCTATGGTTTGGTGAATGTTCTCTAAGTGTTTGTGCAGTGTCTCAGTTCCAATTTCATGAGATGAAATTGTCTACAAGTTGTATTGTTAGTGTCATCTCATGTTTATTCATTTTGTGCTTCCTGAATGAGGTATTTTGTTCTTGTTTGAGTTGTGGTGTCTATTGATGGAATGAAAATATGAAACAAGTGTATGGAAGTATTGTATGTTCATGGAACATCCCCATATAATTTGCATGTTGTTGATTGGTTGTTTTGGTGTTGCTTTGTTTCTTGAGTTGGCTTTATGGGTTATTATAGATATCTAGCTGGTAGGGCTTGTTCTTTTACTTCTGTCATGTGCTTGAGGGTCTGCACACACAATTGAAGATGGTTATGATAGATTTTGGTCTTTATCTATCCTATTTGGGACCGCATCAAGTTAATTCAATTGGAAGTATGTTTTAGGGCCAACTAGTTATGTGATTCATGTTTGATCCACACATTTCCTTGATGTCGACTTAGTTTGATGTGCACCAACATGTGAATTATTTTGGATCACAATTGAAGATTTAATAAGTTTTCTTTTCCTCTCTATCCTTAAGATAGGACTACATTATGTTTTGGTGGCTTCCCTATTGAATTCATTGATTATGTTCTTTCCTAGCCAAACTAATTGAAGTTTTGATGAGTTGTGGTGGATATAAATGTAAGATCATTTCAGATGCAAAAGGTATGAAAGTGTGAACAAGTGTGAATGTGGAATGTATTGAGTATCTAGTAAATTTAGTGCTGTAGTGTGAAGAAGAATATTAGATGCACCTTAATGCCTCAATTAGTAGAGTGAATTGTTGAAAAATATTGTAATTCTCTCATAAATTATTTGTATCCTGCTCTGAGATAGTGAATCTCACTATGTCCTTGTATCTTGCTCCTAAAGTTGTGTTTGCTTTAGTTCAAGAAGTCCTTTTGTATATTTTGTTGAGATAGTGAGCCTTAGTTCAACAAGTCATTTTGTATCTCGCACTAAGATAGTGACCCTTAGTTTGCAATGAGCCTTTATAGTGTGAGTTAACTCTCACCATAGTTTTTCCCTCAATGGCTTTCGACATAAATTTGGTGTCATATTGTGGATTTTTTTTTCTCCTTATCATTGTTGGTGATCTTATTAAGAGTTAAAAAATTTATATATTTTATTGTTGAAGTTTCTAAGGGTTTAAATTGCTATATCTTTCTATTGGTCTACTTAAGAGTCTAAAGTTTTTATTATGATGAGGAATACAAGATTTGAAAAGGTTATGCATGTGGGCTGATTCACCCCCCCTTTCAATCTCTAGGTATGTTAAACAATTGGTATGAGAGCCAAGTTCCTCTAAAGAAAGATTGACCGCTTGAGGCAAAGATTCAAGATGTCACATGATAGTTCATACAAGGGTCCTAGGTTTGATGGGACAAATTACATAAACTATGGATGAAAGGCCACCTAAACTTCCAAGGTTTTGGTGTTTGGAAATAAATCAAAGATGGCTATCCTTCTCTTGCTTATCCTCCAACAAATCTTGTTGAAATTAAATTATATGAATGCAATTCTAAAGCTAAGAATTCTCTCTTATGTGGATTGATTGATTAAGAGATTTTGAAAGTGATGAATTATATCTCTACTAAGGAAGTTCGGGAAAAGCTTAGCAATATCTATGAAGGTGATCTAAAAGTGAAATAAGCTAAGATGCAGATCTTTAAAAGTGGATTTGAGACTCTAAAGATGATAGAATATGAAAAAAAATCAAGTTGCATGCTTCGGGTACAAGAAGTTGTCTCTGGCATCATTGGTCTTGGTGGAGAAGTAAAAGAAAGTGAGATTATGAAGAAGGTTTGGAGATCTCTCCCTAAAAATTATAGTCACAAGGTGTTTTTCATTAAAGAATCTAAATACTTGGATCAATACTATTTTGATGAAATGTTTTGTGCTCATACTTCCTTTGAAATGAGAGAGTTTGATCAAGATGTTCCAAATAAGGAAGTTGCATTCAAAGCTAATAAAAAGATTGAAGATGAAGTTTTTGATCAAAATGGTGACCTTGATGAGGTTGAAGAAAACTTTGTAAGAATATTTAAGAAAGTCATTAGCAAGTACAAAGGTAGGTTACATTTCAAATGTTTGAATTATGGAAGAATTGATCATTTTGCATGTCTAAATGTCCTTATAAAGAATCAAATTCAATAGTACAATAAAAGAGATAAGGCTAAAAAGAGTCTCTACTCCAAAGAAAGTGGTGATTCCTCTGAAGATAAGGAGGATGATTCAAATGATGAAATCATCTTTATGACCTTCAATACTGCTAACAGAAAATGTAAGGTTGAGAAATGCAAGGAGTCCAACTCCTTGAGTGATGAAGACATGTTCTCTTTCGATCCAGATCTAAAATCAATAGAACTTGAAGGTTGGGATCGTAATTCAAATTATTGGGAAATATGTTTTTAAGGAAAACTTCAGTCTTCTCTAAAAGACCTAAATGAAGCAAGGCGACTAAATTAGAAATGTGAGAGCTTGCTTGAAAAATCGAAGGAAGAAACTGAAAAAATTGAACACCAAGGTAGAATAAGGTGAAATCAAACTAAAATTGGTAGAAGGTATGATCTGTGATCTAAAAGTAAAGGTTGAAGAAGGAAAAAGGATTGAAGATTGCTTGATTTTCAGGCTCATTGAAAAAAAAGTTGAATTTTTAAAACTTGAAGAGGAAATTGCCACTCTGAGGAATGCCCTGAAAAGAGAAAAAGAACAAATTAATAGAGGAGAGAAGTCTCATCCCAAGGATAGCTCCAAATATGATGGAAGGATTGACGTAGAGAAGGAGAAACCTTGCACTAAATATTATAAGAAATATGGCTCTAAATATGCAAAGGCTATTCAAAACGGAAAGAAAGAAGGTGGATCAAATTATGACCAAAATAAAAAATGATTTAGAAGTCCTCCATCTGCAAGATAACATGATCCTACCAAGTTTAATCAATTATTTTGAACAAGGTTATTGTTTTTCTTACAATAAAGTTGGGCATAAGGTTGTTGATTGTAGAGTTATAAAAAGAAGGAATGATAATATGGGTATAAGATTATTTGTGCCTCAAAGAAACAATAGCATCTTATTTCATGGATATTGTTATGCTTGCAACAACTATAGTCAAAAAATTCGACGACTGTAGATCTAAGGTGAAGAGGGATAACTTTCTTCTAGATCATAACATTGTGTTCTATAAATGAAACAAGATGGGACACAAAGAATACCATTGAGGAGTGGTTTTGTGAAGCCACTTATTCAAAATTAGAAAAGGAATGAAAAACTCAATCAACAAAAGAAGGAAAATGAAAAGGTCTGGAAACAAGACCATAGTAGGAAAGATGATGTAGGAGCATCTGGGAAGATTAGTGATCAAATTTTTTTTTCTTTCAATTTTGGTTTGTTTCGATCATATTTGACATTTCTCAGCATAAGGAACTCAATTCTATAGTCAAATTGTGAATTTGAAGTTTTCCAAAATATCATTTTAAAGCTCCATAAGCAGTTTTTAAAAATTATTTCTAGAAAAACTGTAAGGACTTGAGTAGAATAATTTTGCAAGGGAATTCTTGGAGGTACCATGTGACATATGTAAAAATAATTGAAGTCATATCTTTCCCAGTTTGGAATATTTTAAATTTAAAAGATTGTTAAAAATTGTCAGTAGTTTACCAAAAGTTTAAAAATATCAAGGTTTTGGAAGGATGGAGTGAAATCATTTTGTAGGGAACTTGGACAGATCATTCTAAGCCTACTCACAAAATTTCATGTAATTTGGAGAATTTTGAATTTTCGTGGACTATCTCTGTCTAGTTTTGTACTCCTCACACAACAATGAAGTCACAAAATAAAATTTATTTTCCAAATGATTATGTGCTTCACAAGGAAATAAAATAACTAAAATTAATTGCCATATCCATGCCAAAATGGTGAAGGGTCACAAACATGGAGGAGACAAATAAAAAAGGAAAATAATAGAAGCTAAATAATATGTGAATAGAGAGACTTATGAAGGGACATGGTCAAGGATTGGAGAGAAAATTTGGAAAATATTTAAAATGAAATTGAAAAATAATTAAAAGGCCATTCAGAGGATATTATGTGTGTATGGGGAGAAATTAAAAAAAAAAATCAATGCAAGTAGAAGACTAAGGGAATTTTTAGTTTAAAATTGAATTAAAATGCATAGTGGAAGCTAAAAAGATGTGTCAAGGGGAAAAGGAGATTGGTGTGAGAAGAGATTTAGGGATTTCAATTTGAGTGCTAGAAAAAAAGAAAAAAAATGTAAGGCATTAATTTATTGCAAAGTAGTGGAAGGGGTTGCACAATGAATTGAGAAGGATATAGTGTGTAGATTAGACGATGAGTGAAGGCTAGAAAGAGGATTGTGGTACTTTGGAGATGTAATGGATACTTAACATTAAATCAACAAAGGAAGATTGTGGTGTAAGGGTGTGTTGCTGGAAGAAGTTTGAGGCCATGTTCAGGCCAATTGATTTGTAATTCGTAATTGAATAAATAAAATTAATACTAGCTTGTAATTGTTTTTGATTAAGTTGTTGAATTGTTGTTGTGATATTTCATTTTATGGATGGTGAATTGGTTGGTTCGGAGAGGGGGGTTTCCTCTTGCATCAATTGGTATCAAAGCAAGTAATCTTGAGTGTAGAGAGGATCCACCAGGACCTATAGGTGGAAGTGTCAACAAATTGTCGATTGTGAGGCAGTTTGCAATAGAAAGTAAGTGAGGATGCAATAGAGAGGAAGCTCATGAGGTTTGTTGTGGGTAGAGGAGTCATCAGTAGGAATAAATTTAGTGGTGAATCTTCGCCAATTGGCGAATTCTAGGAATTTGGCAATTTGAATTTGGCGAATCTACCGTATCTGCAAGGTGTTCAGATTGCCAGGAATTCAGGGACTATCAATCCAATGCATGTCCATTTGACAGTAGTTTTTTTTTATGAGGCATGTTTAGGAAATAAATTTGCCATAACAAACTACACGTTTCCAATGCACCGATCAATATTTTCACCTAGAATCTCGGGGAGCATGTCAAAGTCACCTACATATTCACCCATACTATTAAAACAACATTATATGAAAACCCATTTTGCTAACTAAAAGTTACAAATAGTTGCTTGTGAAGACCCATTTCGCCAATTAAAATTTATAAATAGTTGCTTATGAGGACCTATTTCGCCTTGAAAATTTCAAGGTATCGTTGTATAAGCACGCAGGATTCACCAAATTTTTAACATACCATTTCAAAATCCCGTAAAATTTGCCAAATATGGATTGATATAAATACAATTGAAACTGTTATTTTTTCTTACACATTTTGTTTGGTTTTACACATTTTGTTCGGTTCTAAGGTTCTACTTCTCAATTCAGAAGTCAGCGAAACCCGAAAACATAGACTCAAAGGTGAGTGATCATTTCTTCATACTGTTATTAGTTATTAGACTATTAGTTATAATAATAAGATTTCTTTATCTATTTTCCATTCTTGCTTCAGTCTTAAACATAATTTTAAGTAGGGAATGGGACCTATATTCTTTGTCGATTTATCCTTCTTAAACAAGAAGACATTTTTTTCCAGCTTTTATTCGAAGTGAGATCAATATGTCGAGCAACAAGGGTAAGACTCCTGAGCAAGCGGGTAATGAAGAGACTGGGAGGCCATCAAAATGCCCAAAATAGGGAGGTACCATACAATATTACTTTGGAATTGGCAAAGCTTCTAATCCATTAGATCAAGGTGGAGCTACACCATCGACTCTTCCACCAGATATTATTGAAGTTAGAGATACATCATCAACTCTTCCGCCACAGGAAGGTCAAGGTGAGATTGTCATTGTGTTAAATCAAAATTTATCAAATGAGGATGGCAATACCGCAAAATATGTTCCAAGGGATACCCTGGATAGCCAGAATGAGATAATTGACTTGGATGAGGATGATGTTGGTAGCAAGAAAAGAAAAGGCAAAGAAAAATTGGGGCGTGAGTGGGAAATGACAAGGAATTTTCAAATTGGTTGGTTGTCGAAGTACCCATTCCTTGAACCAATGGGGGTATCAAACGAAAATGATATTGAAAGGGAAACAGAGGTCAGATGTAAGATTTGTAGTTGGAAATGTGGAAGAGACAAGATGATGTAGCTAAAGCTTGACACTATAGAAAAGCATATCGACAAAGTTTACGAAAAACAAATCATAGACAGAGAGGAACAATCAGTTGTACGATGGAAATCAAAGGAAGAATGTCTTCATGTTAAGTATTCTGCAGATTATGGAGAGCATAACCATAGAATGTCAAAGATTAAAAAATGTGAAGGTACACTTGAGGCTCATTTTGGAAAAGCCATGGTAGCAGAAAATCTATCAAAAACTATTCAGATGAGTGTTGTTTTTCATATTTTGTCTAGGGGGCATCCTATGACAGAATACCCAGAATATTTTGATTTATTATCTAATTTGAGTGTTCCCCACTTTCCCTTCTCACATTGGTCAGTAAACGCTGGATGGGAATGGGCGAACTATCTTGCTGCAATGGAAAAATAAGATTTAAAGGAGAAATTAAAAGAGTCAAATTTCGTTGCATTATCTTTAGATGAAGTTAGTGTGGTAGACAATACTTCTTGGGTTTGTATGCATTCATATACTGTAGAACAACATGTTCACCAAGCCCATCTTCTTTGTGTTTGTAAAATGAAGGACATTTCAACATCACAAAATCTATTTGAACTAGTCAAAAAATCTTTGAATGAATTTGTAGGTATGGATGAGTTGACAATTGCCAAAAAGTTGGCGTGTGTAGGAGTTGATGGAGCTACAGTGATGCAAGGTCAAAGGAGCGGTCTTTGCACAAAGTTACAAACTACTTGTGCACCATACATGCTTGGAATTCACTGCATGGCCCACATAATGAATTTAGCATTCAAAATTGTAAGCAAGTTTCCTACAAAATCAAAAGTTGAAAATCTAGTTCGCGAGATCTACGCATACTTCTGCCGAAGTCCCAAATGTTTCCTTAAATTTCAACATTTTGCTGAGCAAATAACACCTGAAAACAAGCTTCTCAAGGATGTTGATACCAGATGGATCTCCCTACATGGACCAGCGCAACGAGTTCTTTCAAAATATCAATCCTTGATTGGAGTGATGTACGAGCATCACAACACAGTTGACAAAGCTCCTAACCTCTTACATAGGTTAAGCGATATAGAGACACTCTTGACTTTAGCTAGTCTTCTCCCCATGTTGGATGAGATGAACAATCTTGTGAAGAAATCCCAAGACAGAACTAGGTATATTTATGAATATGCCAATCTACGTAAACTTACATGCTTAGGTCTCGATCATCTATATCTAGATCTAACACAAGAAAGTGCAAATTATTTGATGTGGTGAAAAATTACTGATTTGAATAATCTTGATAATTATTTACAGTTTAATGCAAGCAGACACTTATGTATTTGTGTACGTGGATATGAGATACCAATGTACCATTGTAAGATAGGCAAGAGCTCTGGAAAAGAAGTACTTATTAACGAGGAATATTTTAATGGCATTGTTAAATATGTTAGTGATAATTTGAAGAAAATTGCAAAATCTCTTTCCTCAGAGATTCGTGAAAGATTCCCTCGACATAAAATACTTGAAGCCATGGGTATTGTGTATCCTCAATTTTGGGTAAACCAAGATAACCCAAAATATTTTCATGATCAAGTAAAAATCTTGATTGAACAGTTTTCAGAAAAGGTAACATACAATGAATAAATAGTAGAAGGAATTTTAGATGAAAATAAGCTTAGAAATCAATGTCGGAGTTTTGCAACAGCTATGAGGGAGTAGTATAAATCCATGGGCAAGGAGAAGGCCTTTGAACCGGGATCAATAAAAAAGGTTTGGAAAAGATTAGGTCAGAGTGAAATATTACATGGTTCGATGTCAGAATATTTCAAACTTGTTGATTTATGTCAAACAATGATATTGGGGTTGGTGGAGGATGAGAGATTTTTCAGTACATTGGGGTTTTTGAAATCAAAGTTAAGAAACAAACTAGACAAGAATTTGGAAAATTGCTTGAGGATGAAAGGAATTGCGTATAATGTCAGAAAAATTCCTTTTGAAAGGGCACTCACAATCTGGAGGTCCACATGTAGAAGAAAAGGGATTGGGTTGTGCAACATAGACTCTCCAATTCCAACAACCACCGGTACTATTGGTAGTGGCAGTGGGACTCGGCCTGGGACATATGACAATGATATTGAAATTGACACAAATCAAACAATGAATGTTGAATTTGAGACACAGGCTGAAGAAACTGCAGAGCAGTCTCAGAATCAAGATGACTCTTTTACTTTATCTGAAGATGAGGATCGATTTGAGGACCTTGATTGCGTTTGGGAAATGGGAGATAATTAGCAGGTTTTAGGTATTTTTTCTGCACTTCATGAATCGGTTTCCATTGTTCCAAAGTCCAAACTGTAGTTGATGTCTGATGATAGTTTATATTGTATTCAATGAACATTGAAATTATGAATCATTTCACTTCATGATATCTTATTTTATATTGCACTCAAGCACTGCATGTCAGCTTGAATCATATTCCAAACTGTAGTTGATGATTTTGTATATTGTATTCAAATAAGTTGTGCATCATTGCACTTCAAGCTCAAAATATTTTATTTTATATTGCAGTCCAAGTCTCCATGATATTTTATATTATATTGCACTTCATGAATCATAATACATATGCCAAAGTCAAACTGTAGTAACTTAGTTGATGATATTTTATAAATTATATAAGATTCAATACCATCGAGCATCGGCCTAACAATGCTTCATCGGTGGAACCCCCATCACAATCCCGCCGATGGCCCGATAAAAATAGCTCACAACCTAGTATCGATGTAACAATACTCTATCGGGCTGACTCCTAAGGTGCTCTCCCGATATACCGATAGAGTCAAGTTGTCAACAAAAATAACCATGAATTATAATTTATGACCATGGGCATGAATTATCTTATTTTATAAATAATCACAAAAATATACCACTTTGATTTTATGTACAATGCAAATTGTAGAAATTTGTGTGACAAGATCCATATTATAGCCTACATTCACATTGCATCCATAAATATTAAACAAAATTTGAAATTCCGTAGTGACATAGTCCTTCCCCCATTCCTAACAAAATTCAATACCACTGGCCTAACAATGCTTCATCGGTGGAACCCCATCATAATTCTGCTGATGGCCCGATAAAAATAGCTCACAACCTAGTATTTGTGTAACAATACTCTATCAGGCTAACTCCTAAGGTGCTCTCTTGATATATTGATAGAGTCAAGTTGCCAACAAAATTAACCATAAATTATAACCATGGCCCATGGCCATGGGCATGAATTATCGAATGCATAAAGTATATCGGGGGAACTATGGTGCATCAAGGAAACATTATCTAGCGTCCCACTGATAGAACAAAGGATAGGTGTCCATCGGTGGAGAGGGTGGCTATCGATGAAAGACTAATGTGACATCCCGTGGCATCGTGTTGTGGTGCATTTATGAACCAGAACTGAAGTGAATTATATCACAAGTTGATCGCATAGTTGTTACAAAATCCTGGAAGATTTTGCCTAGGGTAGAAGCATAAAGGAAAAAACTTGGAGTTTCGACATAGAAAAGATCGGTGGACTGTGGAGGCGACTCGACAAGACTCACGTAATTACTTCACTTTCAGACCCAGCTAAGAAGCTATTTTACTCAAAAGCTTAAGATTTAAATAATGAAAGAGATTACAAACAAACCTAAAGCTAGAAAACAAAAAATGAAAAGCCTAAGAGATTCCTAAATGAAGACTTGATAGATCAATGTCCTAGGTTAGGGTCGAGACCCAAGAGGAGTGCTCAAATGAATCCTTCCATGGATCAATTATGGGACAAACATAAGGGCTTAGGGGATATTTGGACACCGCAACGAGGGTACGACCTCTTCATGTACCATTACAGAAAAAAATTTAGGTTCCAACCAGTCTGCAATCCATGGAGGTTGAACCTAGGAAGACTTGTGGTGCCCAATGTGTTTGTGAAAGCAGAGCTAATTAAAGATCTTTCTATTAGATATGACTCCAATAAAAGAACTATTCAGTCACATGGTGGGGGTGACATGCTTGTTATTTATAGGGATCTCATTTCTAATGTCTTTCAGTTAGAGTGTTCACTGAATTTATCATTCATGCTCAAAGATCTCTTGACAGAGTATCACCACATGGATACCAGCTATAAGAGATGGAAATTACCTTTGCATAGGCCCAAGGACGAAGGAGGCCAACTCAGGAGGTTCTCTAATAGTGAAAACCCTCCTTTACATGAAGATTTGTTCAAAGAGTATTTCCGATACACCTATTATTTAGCTGGTCAGGTTTTGGGAATAGAGGTTCTGCCTCTCATGTCGATTGCCCCAATGGTCTTAGCTACAGACATACAGAGCAAGGATGCCAGGACATTTGATTATGCTAGCTACTTGGCCAACGCCCTACATCGAGGGCTCGAGAAGATTAAAAATAATAGTGATAATATTAATTTTGAACACTATTCTTTGCTTACGCATTTGCTATTGTACGAGGGACAAGTCAGAGGGGTTTGGAGTGAAGAATTAAGGATAAAAGATACAAATGAAAATGGAGATTTTAAACCTATACAAATGTGGAATTCATTGTGGGACAATTGATTTGGTAGGTCTCATTACCTTTATTTTGAAGATTTTTTTGTAAAACCATTGATGAAGTTGCTGGGGTATCCGTGCAACTATAACCTATCCCCAGAAGTACAAAGATTTCTAAGACCAAAGGAAAATGATCGGAGAAATAAAGTGAATCATAACTGGGGAGACTGGTATGCTTTCCTTGATTGTATAGTGATAAGGATTTATGGGTTTGAAGGGGCTCCACACTTGATGCCACGAGTAGTTCCTGACCGAATTGCTTTTTTAGAAATTGTGAGGCAATTGGCAAAATCTGATTCCAAACACCTCAAATGACATAGCAAACAATCAATTATGCCCAACACCTTATGTTTTGGAGACTTTACATGGTTGCCAATGAAGGATATGGAGAAATTGATGGTAAATTAGCGCAGTACAACCTACCTCTAGGTGATGTAAGGAAAAAATTTGATGCATAAGGGTTTATTCACAAGGCAAGATTATCGCAGGGGCTATCGATTTATGAACGTTTATTCTCAATTGAAGATGTCATGAGAAACCATGATGAGGCTTCCACCAAGGAAAGAATGGCCGCCTATAACAAGATTATGCTTGCAGAGAAATGGAAGAGGAAAAATTTCCCATCTTATTCAAAGGAATTTGGTGAGATAGAGGATCCTTTAACAAGAATTGAGCAACTCATCGCTCATGTCAGTGAACTGGTAAAGGATGTTCCCCCAGTTGTTTTTGATGCACCTCATGCAACCTATTCAGGAGTACAAGCTGAAGACATAGAGCCCTTAGATTACATACCTTGACAACCTACTCCTGAGTTATGTTTTTCTGTAGATACAGATATAAGTGAAGAAGAGCAGAGTGATGAAGAGGGTGAGCAGGTCAAAAAAATCAGTGCTCCTATGATTGCACAGTACGATCCCCCTCAAGAGCAGAATATTGTAAGATTTGAGGCATCAAATGAACTATCTGATGATGTGAGGGTCATGGTTGGACAACAGTTTATTTCTTATTGTGATTTTATTAAATCTTCTGAATTTAAATCATTTGTTTATGAATATAAAGGTAGAAAAATGAGACAACAGATACAGGATATCACTCCTGAACATGAGGCAACTGCTCTGGAGGAATTGAAAAGGGAGGTAGAAAAGGAAATGGAGTCCATCACTCCTGAAAGAGGTAGGGAGTTGCTTCAAGAAGCTGGAGTGTTGCTCCTGCCAGGGTGGGATATTAGCTCTTCAATTGTATTTGATAGCTTCAGAAAAAGAGGGGATACGACAATAAACTTAACAGAAGAAGCAAGTGACAAAATGTATTCAGGATCTAGGTACAACCCAGATGAAGCCACCTTGCTTATTTGGTCACTGTATCCCCATGATAAAAGACCTACTATAATTAGTAATCCAAACCAAGTGTTTGGTCATCTCTTGGTTCAATGAGTAGTGGATACCAACCCTATGGAGATAGCAGAATTGAACATAAATGTGGCAAAATTTACCAAAGCACAGATCGATAAATTGATTAAGAAAAATGACAAATTGAAGAAGGAGCTAGCAAATCAGAGAGAAAAAAACATCTTCCTCCTCCACATCAGAGTTGAAAAAGATAAGAGAGTGCTTGATGCATTGGTTGATGCAACCTACTGGAAGAATTGCCATCTGAAATCCCAGGGGAAATGCAAAGAATTGGAGAAAGAAGTGAAAACCATCAAATATAGCACTATATTTGAAATGATAAAAGAAAGGTTCAATAAAATGATGAAATGTGCTATTGAATATTGGGAAAGATTCAAATAGACAAGCATTGCATTGGTGTAGAATGAACAATTGCAGCCTAGAATGATGGAGAAAAAAAAGGAGCTCCTAGATAAGAATGTCATGAAAGGACAAATATTGCTGACATATAACAAGTTGGTAGAATGACATAATGGATATCATAATAGGCTTAGGGAATATTTCAACTACTTTGATTCAGTCCCACTCCTGACACTTCATTTTGGCATTAGAAATCCATGAGAGTATGATGATTGGAAGGAAGAGCTTGATGGGCTTCTGACTGCTGCGTTGCACGAAATAAATGACTAGGATATGGTTTTACAAAATAGTCATAAGCAACTCAAAAAAATAATGTCTCTGGAATATGATATGAAAGAGGCGATCTCTAACGTGGACACCTATGTTGAACATGAGTACATCCATCAGCTCTCTGCAATCAATATGTTTATTAGCCAAACTGTAGATTTTTCAGAATTAGATCCAACGGGAAAACCATTAGATTCAGAGGAAGAACACCAGCCAACAACATGATGAGCACCCTATCATGGAGTAGAAGCCTTGAAAAAATCTTAGGTGGTCAGTGGTCATGGGCTTCTGCTTAGAGATTAACGGATCAGTGTATTCACCTGCGACATTGTTTTATTTATAATTTGAGTTATGTTTAGTTGTCAAAACATCATGAATTTTTGCAAGGGGTTTGTAGCTTGTTGCCTCTCATATATAAGAGAGATCAAGACCCCAATAGGAGATCAATGGATCATCACATCATTTTTAATTAGACTTTAGAGTAGAAAATAGTAAGAAGATAGATAATAGATTGCACCAATTTGCCCATCCATCTCATATCATAAACTTTTTTTATAATGCATATCATTTTAACTTTGAAGATCAATACAATGGAGAAGGTTACACATATTTACTGATTTTCTTTCGAGTGTTCAATTGTTGTGAATTCATATGCTTATAAGTTATTAACTTATTTGGTTGTCTCCAAAGTGGTTGTTTATGTTATTCAAATTGTTTATGTTATTCAATTTGTTAGTACATTGAATTTGAATTCTTCAGGAATAGGGGTTGTGACCATGGGGTTTTAGATTTATTTATGGACATGATCATTGATCAAGTAGTAATGTGGGCCACAAAATGGATCTTGTCACACAAATTTCTGCAATTTGTGCTAATCATAAAATCAAATGTAGTGTATTTTTGCAATATGTGGGATGTGGGTGAGGTGTAAGTTGGTGGATACTGATCAAGATTTTTAGTCAAAACATAACAAAAGCTAACAGTTCAACATCCATAACTTATAAGCTTTAGCTCTACCAAGAAGTAAATATAGTGAGCTAACAGTTCAACATCCATAACTTGGAAATGGAAGCTCTACCAAGAAGTAAATATAATGAGCTAACAATTCATCACTAGTTCAAATGATAAAATAAGTAATACATAATCCAGATAATTAAACATCATCACATTACTAAAGTTTGAATTTGATATTTTTAGTTGAATTTCACATGAAGGAGTACATATTGGCATTGGCAATGCAAAATCTTTCCAATGCCCAAAGACAATTCTGCACAGAGCTGAGTTGGAACTTCGAAACTCATATTATCAAAGATTGAAAATAATAAATCAAGTCACTATATCAACTTTTCTAGCAACCTCCACTCTTCAGGTGGTGGAATTGCCATTTTCTCTAACTGATGTTGTTTGAATTGAAGTTTTGTTAACATTTCTTGATTGTAATTGGAAATGGAACTTGTCTTGAATTCTTCAGTCAATTTTGCATTCAAGGTTATCAGTGTTCTGATGGAATCCAAATAGTTCACATCTTGGTTCTAAGGAAACTAGTCCAAATGAATCTTCCTTGCAGCTTCCATCTTCTTTCTGAAAGCATCCTTTCCAATGAATCACTCATTTGTGTCAAAAGCCTCTTGAAAACCAAGCTCTGTGAAGTTCCTTATCTTTTCATCCACCACCTTCATCTTTTCTGCAACCAAATGCAAATATTCCTTTGTTCCATACATTCTCAAACACTTTTCAATGATAGATGACAACTTCATTAAGGTTTCAATCCGATTAGTAATCCCTTTTGATTTTAGATCATTGTCACTGGCTTTGTAGACTGTTTGTAGAACTTCATTTGTAGATTTCTCTAATTCCAACACCTTTTTGTTGTCCACTAAATATTTCCTAAGCTTCTTATAATTTTGTCTGGTAGCATCAATCAATTGAAACATGTCACACAAATGATCAAACCTCTGCATTATTTCATCCTAGATCTTTTGTTTCATATGCCTCACCGTATCTCTACAAAATGCAGATAATTTATTTTGAGAAGACTTAATCTCTTCTTTTTCTTTCGTCAGCTCTATCTCCAATCTTTCATTTGTTTTTCTCTGTTTCTCCAATTTTTGTTCCCACTATGCATTTCCATTCGTAATGCTTAATCTTAATTTTTCTGTAGTGGATTTTTCCTCATCATATTTCTTGTTGCTCTCATCTAGCCTTCACTTCAAGTCATTCACTTCTCTCTCATTTGATTTATCCTCATTTGTTGTTGATGTAGAGGTAGATTTTATTATTCTTTTTTCTAATTCATTGCTCTTGTTATCTGCTGCTTTCCTCTTTGCTTTCTCACTTGCTAGTTCTTCCTGTAACTTTTCTATTTGGGTCTACAACCTTTTCTTCTCTCTATATTGCTTTATCAATGATGTGTACACCAATTCATTAGTCTTCTTTGGTACATTCATTTTGTCAGTATTTTTTAGGCCAGAAAAATCCAATTGAAAATTGGTTACTTGGTATTCAGATCGATCCATCTGATTTGTTGGTTTGTTTTGAACTGTGGGAACAACAATTGTGTACTCCATGGTTTGTTTATTTGTGTCAAATGTGGGTAATACCATGGTTGTTGCAGTCTCTAAAGTTACAAAAGACGCACTCTCCATCAGTTGCTTCTTTTCTTTTTTATTCAAGTCTGATTTCTTTTTAAACTCTTCAATGAAATCATAACTTGGGGAGGCGGGAACAATGGAGTGCTTGAATGGTGAAGGAATAGGAGTACTTGCAGTTGCTAATGATGTCGCACCCACACTAACTTGATTTGTGGGAGTTTTTGGAAATAACTCCTTTGTGGTACTATTTGATCCATTGATAGTGTGACTTTGACCCATCAAAATCATTTGCCTCTTTTGATTGCCTTGATCACCTGGTGCTTTTGTGGTATCTTTTTTTGTTTTCCTCTTAGTATTGTGTGTAATTTGTCGTTGTTGCACATGTTGACCACTACTAGTACTACTACCCATACCATCGCCACCAATGGCACTCCTAGTTGCACTAAGTTGTCCACCAAGGGCATGTCCTAGTTGTGATTGTATCTGACCATGAGGATGAGGACTAGAAGCTCTAACAAATTGATTTTGTCTTGTATCCCCTTGGTCTACTTTTTCACCTCCAAGCCCAAGGCTAGATTTATCAACTATTTTTCTATGCTCAACACTTTGTATTGTACAAGGGCCTCCGCCTTGTCCTTTGGACCCCAAAGGACCACCTTCATAACCAAATTTTCCAAGTATCGCTGCTCCTAAAGTATATGTTGAAGCATATTCTGTTTTTGTGGCCTCACTTAAACTAGGTTTGTAATTTACATGGATTTTTTCTTCTTCTTTCATATTAATATCATCATCAAATTCATCACGTCCATTAGGATGCCGATGCTCTATATTCCACAATTTTCTAAATTCTTCATCTTCTTCATTATTATCATACTCTTCAAGAGCTCTTGGATCACCTAGGTCCTTCCTTATAGACCAAAAGTTTGTAATTTTTTATCATGACCATTTTTTATCTATAAGTTCCATCTCTAGAGAACCTGGAATTTTTACTCTACTAGATGGTTTATCACTTTTTACATAAAAAAAATTGTATGTCCTGATTATCTTTTGGTGCAATGCCATAATTTTTGTTGACAATTGTTCAAAAGAAATACCATTCTCAACAACACTTTTCTCCATTGCTATTTTGACCTCATCCGAAGAATCCTTGTTTCTCAAGTTTTCAAGCAAGGGTTTACTTTGATGTTGAATTCTATTTGCAGCATTCCTATTGGCCACAATCATTGATTTAATGATGTCACATGGATCATATTGCCAGTGACATATAGGATCAAAGTCAACAAAATTCAAAAGATTATGTGCCACACTAAATGCTTTTCTCTCGAATGTGAACCCTCCACATGAAAAAGGTAAAGAAGGAAATAAGGTCTTCTTTTGCTGACTGAGAAAGTGTAGTTCATCAGCACCTGCTTTACATATTCCAATGCAAAACCCTTTTTGTCACCTGTATTGGAAGTTTGTATGGATGTACTCCCGATCCATAAAATCTTAGCACAGTATATTCTTCCATTAAGTACCAGTCAACCAATTGTGTTTCTTTTCCTAGTTGCATGCAGTTTCTACATGACATAGGCAATCTAGGCATTGGATTATTTTTAATTACTTGATGTAATGGAGAAAAAATTAGTCTACAAAATGACTGTAGTTCCTTCGAGAATCATGCATCCTTATCTCATTGGTCCATTCATATACTAGAGCCATTTTTTTTTCCTTTGCAGTACTGTAGGGCTGAATCTAAAGCTTGTTGGTCTAAAACATTCCTCTGAATTTGAATAGAAAAAGATAGCACAAGTAGGTTGTGAACCTAAATGTCTTCGTGGAACCTGATTTAATCATTAAAAATTGTTTATGCATGGATTCTAAAATTTGTTGTGTATAATTATATTTGACATGTTCTTTAGTTTAATGGATATTATATACCATTTCAAGGAGGCTTGCACCCACTTCCAAATTGCTATCTAGACCGAGGAAAAATGCAAGCATGGAAATAGTATCCTAAACCCATGGTTTAAAAAAATCCAAATTATAAGGAGGCTTATGATCACCTTTCAATTTGTTTCTATCCTTAACTATTTGATTTAAGAAATCATTTTTCAGCCTTTCTTCCATTGCTTCATAATCACTAGCAAGCTTTTCTAGGTCAATGTGGTGGTTTCCAAATTCTTCAGTTATAAACCCCAACACTTTTCCAAGTTCTTCTGCATTAATGGATAAAATTCTTCTTGGTTATCTTTACTAACAATTTCTCTTTTCTTATCATCATAATTTTCGGCACAGACCATGATAAATTATGGGCAAGGGAAAACTTCATGTAACATCATGCGCCCTAATCCAGTTACCCACGGTGCATTGAAACTATCAACTTTTGTTTGCTTTGCAGCCTTATTTTGAGATGAAAATCTAAGTTCTGAGGTACGCCTACCATAGATTTTAGGATCATAAATATCATGGTACCCATCGGTGAAACCTGGGGTTTTAAGCAATTCTGCATAATGCATTTTTTTATCTAACATTGCTGTAGTGGTACTGGTGGTAGACATGCTTGTACAAATGTGAAGTTGTGTAATTTGAATTCCCTAATAAGTAATACCTATTAGTCCTCCTTAATTTTAATGAATTATTGAGTCTCTAAAGTCTAAAACCAAACTTCAAACTTTGACAAAATAAGATTTTAAGAAATGTCAAACGATGAAAGTTGAAATGTAGCCGCAAGAATTCTTTCACTTACCTAGATTATGAGTCCCGACGCTTGAAAATTGGAATGGTGTTGTTGGAAGTGGAACTGTAGAATCCAAAATAGGGTGGTGCACTGCAATGAGCAACCTGAAGATTGAATACTTTAAAAATCATTGTACAATTTCAAAGTGCAAAGTGTTTTAAATGTTTTTTTTCTCATAATTGGAACGTAAAAGTGAATGGCATGTCTTAGGAGTTAGGTCTACAAGAATACAAGTTACAAATTATTCACCATTGATCTTTTTAAATCTAACAATTATAGGGTGATTTCAGAGGTTTAAGTTGGGAAGCCCATCGCTCTGTGCATGTCATTACAGAATGCAACTACAACCATACATAAAATGTTCATCCAACGGTTGAAACTTGAGTTGTTCATGATATTAACTTTAAAAATAAACATTAATCACTTGACAGTTGACACTTAGCAGTACAAAGTGCTTTAAATGCTTTGTTTCTCAAAATTGGAACATTAAAGTGAATGACACATCTTAGGTCTACAAGTTGCAAATTCTTCACCATTGATCTTTTTAAATCTAATGGTTATAGGGTGATTCCAGAGGTTTAAGTTGGGAAGCCCATAGCTATGTGCATGTCATTACAAAATTTGATGGTCTATTAAATATTTGACCGGTTTTTCAATTTTAGACCGTATATTATAGCTATAAAATTTATTAGAGTGTATAGTTTGACTTGCTATATTTTTATTAAACCGTAAAAAAATATTATATAGTATTTTAATTTGTAATATATATCATTTTATAATTTTTATTATAAAAAGAAAATAGAATATAACTTTTTTGAATATTTTTAATATGAATTTAGAAACTTTTGACATTTTTATAATAGCTATCATTTTTTATATTAATATATATGATTTATAATATTATTATAAAAATATATATTACTTTAGAATCTTTTCAAAATAAAACATAATTATTTTAATTTTTAGAATATATTTAACAAGATTTATTTTTAATACGATTTTAGAAACTTTTGTTAATTGTTAATTATAACAGTAGATTTTTATATTTATCACTAATAATTATCATTGTTTTCTAATTTTTCAAGATAATCCATTTATTGATTGTTTGCTATTGTCATAATCTTAATCGTTGATCTTTCTGAATCTAACGAATATAGGATAATTCCGGAGGTTTAAGTTGGGAAGCCCATTGCTCTATTCATTTTATTACAGAATGTAACTACAACCATACATCAAATGTTCATCCAATGGTTGAACTTGAAACTTGATTAATTTACTAATTTATGATATTAACTTAAAAAAATTAACATGACACATGTGTTTTAAAGTCAATACCATAGGCATCGGCCTAACAATGCTTTATCGGTGGAACCCCCATCATAGCCCCATCGATGGCCTGAAGGCGAAGAATCATAACTCATAATATTAACTTTAAAGTTTAAAAATAAACATTAATCACTTGACAATTGACACTTAGCAGTACAAACTACAAAGTGCTTTAAATGCTTTGTTTCTGAAAATTGGAACATTAAAGTGAATGACACGTCTTAGGTCTAGACTCTACAAGTTGGAAATTCTTAATCTTAACCATTGATCTTTCTAAATCTAACGGTTATAGGGTGATTCCAGAGGTTTAAGTTGGGAAGTCCATCACTCTGTTCATTTCATTATGGAATGTAACTACAACCATACATCAAATGTTCATCCAACGGTTGAACTTGAAACTTGAGTAATTTACTAATTTATGATATTAACTTAAAAAATTAACATGACACATGTGTTTTAAAGTCAATACCATAGGCATCAGCCTAACAATGCTTTATCGATGGAACCTCCATCACAGCCCCGCCAATGGCCCAAACGAAAAGACTCATAACTCATAAGGTGCACTCCCAGTCCCCGATATACCGATAGAATCAACAAAATTAAGCACATCGTTGTAACACATAAACATCGGTGGAACGAATGATTGCATTCCCTCGATGGCCTAATATAACCATGAATTCTCCAGTGCATATTGCATAGAGTATATTACTTAATTTCTCAAAAGAAAAAAATTGAATTGAATATATTAAATTATTAATAGACAGTGACACTGAAGTTCTGAACTCAGAAAACAACTCTTTACTCTTAAACGTAAATGAATAACAAAGATTCAAGGAATCAAGATTCAAGAATAGCACAACACAACCATTTATTTTATTGCAACTGAATTTCAATGTCACATTATTACATATCTTTTTATAGACGAGTAGCACTGTAGCTCCTATTTTGTATAAATAACATATGTCAGTGTGTCACTTTAGTACTTTACATAGACAAAATTTAATAATTAATTCCAAGTTGTTGCTCATTTCAATGGATTACAAATTGATTCCAATTTCCAAGCTTTGTTGCTGAAAACCTAATACACATCTATCTCTAAAAGTAAATGTGGGGTGCTCCCACAATAATGGGTTACACTTTTTGGGACATCTTGATTTTTGCTGAAATCACATATTTCTAGAAAATATAATGATTTAAGCCTTAAAAAGGTTCCATTTTAAGGGTTTTAATTGAAGAGGGTTTGATCAAACCCACTTATATCAAACCCCCTTGGATAGAAAGCTGCTAGTTTTAAACCATACCTATAATGGAGTCTCCTCTACACTTATCAAAATACTGATAAAAAATCACTTTTGATTTACCTTTTAGGGGATCAAAATTATTTTTTTGTAAGCATGTATTCCTTATTATAAGCTTCCCAAAAAGTATAATTTTAAATATATTTAATTTTATTATTATATTTATTTTTTATTTCTTGTGAATGTAGGTTTTTCAATGAACATCGAGGTATTTATTTCACACATACAAAAAAATAGGAAAAGAGAGAAAAAAAAATTCTTAAAAATCCATGTACACTAGCTATTGATGTTCTTATTCCAACAAAAAAAGAATAAGTTAATTCAAATGATTACAAAAAAAGTTATGTAGCTGAAAGTATAATATATCCAAATTATAATTACTCTGAATTAGAAAATTAATTTAAAAATATATATGCAACAAAAAATTATGAAAAAATATCCATCCCCTAGATAATGGTGTGAAAACATTGTATTTAAAAAAATAGAATTTTATGGTTTCTATGAAAAAAGTTATGCAGTCGAAAGTAAGCATCAGTTTTTGAAAATGATGTTTAGTAAAAAAAATAAGTTAATAAAAACTACATAAAATAATTCACAATTTATTTTTTAATTTTAAAAAAAAATATAATTAGATTCTCAACACAAAATATCACAAATCACTAGTTTTCTTCATCTTCAAATTCTTAATGGTTTAGCTTCTATAGGTGTACGAAAGTGAAGATCTGGTGAAAAATGTTGATTTCAATGTCAAGTTTGGCCAAAAATTGTAACCCATTATTGTGGGATCACCCTGTCAACATATTCATGATTCCAAGCTTCTACTAGTGGATTTTCCAACCATTCTAGGCAAAGGGGGTTCCAATCACTCCTGGGGAAATGGGATCCATGAAGATACAAAATGTACTAATCCCCTTCGAGAACCAGAGTCGTACAAAAGATGAAAAACAAATGTCTCTTTGAAAATAAATGCATGGGGCTTTCCTGGCTAACCATGTTGGGGAAATGGGAGCTGTTAGAATACAGAAGGAGAAACAAATCTACTCCCAATTTTTACCTGTAGCCTCTATGCATTCAGATAGCACTTATCTCCATTAGAGCTCCTCATCCTGGTTCAAAACCCATCTGAAAATTCAGGTTAACCAAATCAATTTCTTTCCAATTCTACCCATTCTGAACTTGAAGGAAATTCATCTTTTACTGATTACTCTGTAACTACATAATTTTAGGTAGGAGAATTTACAGTATCCCCAATACTGCATCATCTTCTTTGTAAATCCTTATTGACCCTAGAAAATAAAAACCCTTATGGCACTATCTACTAATCACTGAATCACTATCCCTATTTATGGGCCACCAGTGCCGCTACTAGCTTGTATAATTAAAATTTATAATTTGATTGACCTCTTGCTATGTGCCAACTTGAACTCTACCTCAAGCTAGAAAGTTGTCACAATCACTCATTCAAATGATATGAAATTATTACAAATCTTGTTTCATTAAAGCTATGAGTTGTCCAAGAAATTGCTTCAGATGTTCATATCACATATGGCATTAATCATTGCCACTGCCACTACCAACCACACTTTCTTGAAAAAGATTGATAATTTCAATGAAATGAAATGTACAACATCGAGATTCAAGGCATTGAAAAGAGTGAATGAGCAATGAATTAATCTGAACACAAAGTCTCAGAGATGAAAAAGTAAACATTCTGAATTTGACCTAACACTAACAGATAAATATTGAACAATTATCATGAAGACACACAATTCATTCATAATTAAAAGGAAGCATTGATAAATACATAGATTTAGAAATATATTATTTTATCTCTCTAATGCCAAAAATATGGTTTTACAGACCTGTCACCCCATACCCTGTACAATCAAAATTCAAAAAGCGCTCAAAATTTGAAACTATGCTCCCTTATCATTATGTGTCACAAATTCACAATTCACTAAAGGATTCATGTATGTTGTTAAACTACTGGAGATGTCAGGACTCTGTACAGTTCCAACTACATTTCCATAACAAAATTATGAAATTTAGCGTGTTCTTCTTCTTCTTCTAAAACAAAAATTACCCAGTTGTATTCGGCATAGCTAGTTTTCTCTTTCCACGCCACTAAACGTAGCTAGGAAATGATGTCGAGTTGCTCTTCTTCAGGAAAATTCAAATTTGGTTGCATGAAGGCCACAATTTCATCATCCCATACCCTAATATCGGTTGGAAGTACCATTTTGAGGAAACTCTGAGTATGGAGTTCAAAATGCTGCCACCTTTCCTCGTATGCAGGCTCACTTAACTTTACCAGTAGGAAGTGACAATCTGCTACTAAATCCCTTTCTCCAAACTCCTTAATACCTTATTTAAGATCTATCCTTTCGGAGGATTTCAAAGATTATGTTAAATCTATCTAGTTGGTGTTTGAGAAGACATGACTTAATGGCATCATACAATTCATTAAATGAGTTGTCACTTTGAAAGTTGTGCATCCCGTCAAGGTCACCGAATTGCTGAGAAACAAAACTTTATAACCATTTGTATGGTAATAAAATCTCAACCATTGATTTCTAGAAATCTAACGGTTCTAGTGATATTTCAGAGGTTTCAAATCGCAAGTCTAGTGCTTTAGAGATTTACTTCCGGAATGCAAATACAGTTGTCCATCGAACAACCCATATGATTTTTATTTCGCCACTGGCTTTTTTTATTATTTTGAGATTCATTTTAATTCGCCAATGAAAATATATTTTTTGCTTTGGAAAAAGGTTTTAATCGCCAATGGAAAGAAAATTCTGGTTTGAAAAACGGTTTTATTCACCAATGAAAAATATTTTATTTGATTTAAAAAAATTGCAATTCACCACGATTTTCCATAGACTTCCATGGATTATAAAAGATTCGTCAATGGGGATTTTGTTTCTCGAAAAACGAAATTTTTTTTTCCAATAAAATTAATATTTTTCATCGAGAAGTATATAGGATTTGCCAGGATTTTACACTTGTGCCGAGGGGGAGGTTTCTTAAAGTTATCCCTAGTCATGAGCAACAAAGACCTTGAAGTTGCGAAGGAATTCTTTTTGTAGATTGAGTGTGATGGAAAATTGCATGAGGTGAAATTACAACAAATGAAGATGGGATGGGTTGTGAGGGGACCCGTGCGAATATTATTTTGGGAGTAGTATTGGGAGAAAGTGGAGAAAAAAATGTTTGAAAAGGTGGGATAGATAGTTCATGGGGAAGTGGGAAATATTGAGGACAAGATCAAGAAATTGGAAAAAAGTATTGGAAAATATTAAACAACATTGGTGAAGAGTAGTGAGAAGAAGGCTCTCTTGATAGAGGATAAAATAAAGAAGAATAGAAGAAATGAGTGTTGCAGCCCCATAGGAAGGGTAAAGAGCTAAGAGAAATCACTATGGATGTATGTGAAAAATAAATAAAGGTAAAATAAAATTAAGAAGTGATTGCAGCAATAGAGGATGTAGTTGCAATGATGGAGTGCAAGGAAATTGTATTTGAAGGAGATATGGAAGATGTTGCAGCAAAAGATGATGTTACAACAACAAAAGAGAAAGAGGTGAAATTTAATTTTCTTGAATTTAGTTATGAGGAGGATGAGTTGAATTTTCATATGGTCGAGGTGAATAAATAATTAGTTTATATAAAGAGAGATCATTTGATTGTAAATTGGTGTACAGATACGTGTTTCCATATAGAATTTGTGGAGGATGTTGTAGGATTTTGGTGGAGGTGATCTGTCTATAGTGGGTTGGATCCCATGAATGAGCTTCAAAGAGAATAGAGGGTGTTTGGTGGAGGAGGGGGCAGACATGAGTCCATGAGAGGTAGGAAGGATGAAGTGGATTATTGTTGGAGGAAGATGGTGAGTGTTCTAGAAATATGTTGAAAGAGGAGGAAAAAGGGATAACTTGGTGCACTTTTCATAGCGATGGAGTTCATTATATATTTTTTGCAATCTCAAAGGGTGATTCTATCACTCAACTCCACCATTCTGAACATATGCTAAAAATATTTCTATCTATCATGTCTGATGCAAGAGCATCTAGGTGGACTAGTGGTCATTATCAACCAAAACAAATAAGTGTTTTTTCTTTCAATTTTGGTTTTTTTTAATCATATTTTTCATTTCTCAACATAAGGAACTCAAATTTATAGTCAAATTGTGAATTTGAAGTTTTTTTCAAAATGTCATTTTAAAGCTCAATAAGTAGTTTTTAAATGTTATTTCTAGAAAACCCATAAGGAATTGAGTAAAATCCTTTTGTAAGGGAATTTTTGGAGGTACCATGTGAAATATGCAAAAAAAAGTGAAGTCATATCTTTCACAATTTGGAATATTTTAAATTTAAAAGTTTGTTAAAAAATGTCAGTAGTTTATGAAAAGTTTAAAAATCTCAAGGTTTTGGAGGGATGGAGTGAAATAATTTGTAGGGAACCTGGAGACATCATTTTGAGCCTGCTCACAAAATTTTGTGTAATTTGGAGAAGTTTGATTTTTTTCTTGTCGGTGTCCAATTCTACACTCCTTGAATAGTGATGAAGTCACAAAATAAAATTTCTCCTCCAAATTGATTTTTCTTCTCAAGGAAATAAAATAATTAAAAAAATTCCCATATCCATACCAAAATTGTGAAGGGTCACAAATGTCGAGGAGACAAATAAAAAAGGGAAAAGAATAGAAGCTAAATACAATGTGAATGGGGAGATTTATGAAGGGATGTGGTCAAGGATTGGAGAGTAGATTTGAAAAATATTTAAAATGAAATTGAAAAAAAATTAAAAGACCATTCATAGAATATTATGTGTGTATGGGGAAATTAAAAAAATAAATCAGTGCAAGTGGAAGACTAAGGGAATTTTTTAGTTTAAAATTGAATTAGAATGCATAGTGGAAACTGAAAAAGATGCATTACAAGGAAAGGGAGATTGGTGTGAGAAGAGATTTGGGGATTACAATAAATGAGTGTTGGAAAAAAATAAAATGAAGGCAAGGCATTAATTAATTGCAAAGTAGTGGAATGGGCTACACAGTGAATTGAGAAGGATATAGCGTGTAGATTGGAGGATGGGCAAAGGTTGCAAAGAGGATTGCGAGAATTTGGAAAGGAGAGATGTGCCATGTTAATGCCTATTTAACATTAAATAGACAAAGGTAAATTATGGAATAAGGGTGTGTTGCTCGAATAATTTTGAGGCCATAAAGGCCAATTTATTTATAAATCGTAATTGAATATTAAACATAATTAATGTTAGCTTGTAGTTGTTTTTTATTGAGTTGTTGAATTGGTGTTGTGAGATTTCATTTTTTGGTTTGTGAATTGGCTGGTTTAGAGAGGGGATTTTGCATCTTGCATCAAAAGATCGTTTTAAACTTGTGCACTCTACACAAGATCCTATAATAAATTGAGATAGAGCATTATCTCAGGGGGAGATTTCTCTTGCAAAACTTTTTTTCCCCATAAAAAGAAAAAGGTGTTGAAGACTTCAGCATAAAAGAAGAATTGGATCAGATTATTGGGAACCAATATGAGGGTTTGTTGACCAAGAGAATTTTTGCAAAATCAACTAAACAAGGAAACCTGTGCTTATTATCAATAGTAGATCCTAAAAACTTTGTTGATGCTAGCAAAGATGATAATTGGATAAAGGTAGTGGAAGAAGAATTGAACCAAATTGAGAAGAACCTGACATGGGAATTAGTTCTGAAACCTGCTGATAAGAATGTGATGGGAACAAAGTGGGTGTTCTAGAATAAGTTTAATGAAGATGGTGAAGTATTAAGGAACAAAGCCAAATTGGTTTTTAAGGGCTATTCACAAGTTGAAGGAATTGTTTTTGATGATACTTTTGTTGTGGCATCCAAAATGGAAGAAATAAGGATATTTCTTACTCTTTCTACTCATAATAACTTCGAGGTATATCAAATGGGTGTCAATTCAACTTTCTTGAATGGTAATTTAGAAAAAGAGGTATATATTGAGCAACCAGATGGTTTTCATTTATCAAAGAATTCAGACATGGTTTGTGCACTCAAGAAAGCTCGATATGATCTCAATAAATCTCCCATAGCTTGGTATGCTAGATTGGATAAGTATCTACTTCAACAAGTATTCAAGAAAGGTAATGTAGATAGTAATTTTTATATTAAGATTGAGGAAGACAAGTTGTTGATTGTGGTTGTATATGTTGATATGATGATATGTGTAAAAATTTTGTAGAAGAGATGCAAAAATAATTTGAGATATGAATAATTGGTCAGTTATCCTTCTTCCTTGGGCTTCAAATTATTTAGCAAGATGACAGTATCTTCATTTCTCAAGTTAAAAATGTCAAAGCGATTTTGAAGAAATTTGGCATGGAGGATTCAAAAACCAATGGGTACTCCTATGGTTATTGGTTGTCACTTGAGTAAATCTGATAAGTCTTCAAAAGTTTATTAGACTCTTTATAAGTCTATGATTGGAGGTTTATTGTACTTAATTTCTTCTAGACTTGATATTATGCATGCAGTATGTTTGGTTGCTATATTTAAATCCAATCCTAAGAAATCTCATGAAAAAGTTATGAAAAGAATATTCAGATACTTAAAAGGAACTTCAAATTATGGCTTGTGGTACAAAAAGGATAATAAATTTTCTCTCAGTGCCTATATTGATGTGGATTGGGAGGGTTGTGTAGATGATCGAAGAAGCACAAGTGGAAGTGATTTATTTTTGGGAGATAGATTGGTCTCTTAGTCCAGTAAAAACCAAGACTCGATATCTTTGTCCACAATAGAAGCTGAATAAATTGTTACAACATCTATCTACACTCAATTTCTTTAGATGAATCAGACCTTGAAACATGTGAAGGTGGTTTATGATCAACCTATTCCAATATTGTGTGACAACTCAAGTGCAATTAATATTTCCAAGAATCTGACAATACATTCAAGGACTAAACACATTTCAATCCAATATCATTTTCTAAGAGAGAAGGCTGGAGAACATGAAATCATAATGGATTATGTTCCTACCAAGGATCAAATTGCATATATCATCACAAAGGCACTTTCAAAGGATAA